>VZZY01011910.1:788345-1024426 GCA_013400335.1 Eurystomus gularis | reverse complement strand
AAGCCTATTAACTCCTTTCTTTCATTTTTTTTTTTTTTCCCCATTCCTTGAAGGGAAAATGGTGGTGGGGCTTGGCCAAGGCTGCCAAATGCAACTGTCTGGAGAACTCCTCTCTCCCTGCTGCTGCAGGGGATGCCTTGTTTCTTGCAGTGTGTCCATGTGGATCTGCTAAACACCCATAAACCCTATCCCTGCTCTTGAAGGTCTCCAAGCAGGAGCTGGCCATCCCGGCCAGGCCACAGGTCCCTCTACAGACATGTGAGCCCCCAGTGACCTGCAGCATCTCCCACTACACGCTGCTGGGTCCCGGGTCAAGGAACACAAGGAGACTTTGAAAGAAGTCCTGCAAGTAAATGTGCCTCATGTTTTAAGATGCCTCAACTGGTTATACACGCATTCTCCTCCTTNAGGTAATTGTGGCAGTGCTGATGGCGAGTTTCCTTTATACATGCATTCTCCTCCTCACGCCTGCCATTTCCCTCAATTTTTTCCCTTTCAGGATTCCAAGAATAAAATAGAAGACCCTTGCTTGATGATCAAGCAGCACCCTGGCTGCAGGCTATGCTCAGCAGCCTTGTGTCGTTCCATGGAGGCACTTCAGTCATCGGTGGGTGCAAAGTGCTTTGGAAAGTCCCAGCCTCTTCATGCAAGGCACAATAATTAATTGCAAGATCGCAAGCAATGATTTTCCATTGCCCCTCGGGATGCGGCTCTCTTGGTGTCTGAATGGCTTGCTTCACTATATCACCCTGAGCATTAATGCAAACTGCAGACAGTAATTATACCAGGCATTAAAGTTCTGTAATTGTATGTACTGTGCGTGTATTTATAATGCAACAGCAATCTTGGAGCCGTTGCAGTACTTCTTGCTCCGCAGCACCGTGTGTCTGTGAAAAGGCAAAGGCAAGCCATATAAAATATAAAATAAAATCCAAATATATAAAGGTCAGGGTAGTAAATATAAAGAAAAAGCATTGCATCCCTTTAAATATTTATCGTTAGTGACATTTTCATTACAGGAGGGCTGGGACTTGCCAACCGTGTAGCAAACGTGGGCATGGCAGACCCCAAGGCTTGGCTCAGGGCCACTGGGGCAGCAAAAAAAGGCTTTGAAATGGGTTGAAAATGCACTGAAAATGAGTATGGATTACAGGTGTTGTCTTGCCCCCTTTGAAGCAGCTTTAGCTTAGTAGGTAGTTCACTGCAGGTGCACCCTTCTTCCCAAGGCGGCCCTGGGGCATGCCACCATCCCAAAGGAAACAGGGATTTGGTTTTGGGGATTGGGAGCAGCCCCTCCCCTGCCCAGCGCTCCCTTTGTGCAGTGGAGATCTGACCGAAAAAATGGAATATGGAATTGATAGAAAAAAAGGCACGCCTCTAACGAGGGTGTGCCACCATGGGAGAAACGGGATTGAAAAGCAAGAGTAAAATCAGGTGATGTCCAATTCCATGTAAAATACTCTGTGCACACCAAAAAACCAACCCACCTTAGATGTGGTGGGAAAAGCTTCATTATGGAGAAAGCCCCATCCTGGGAGCATGTCAGCACCCCCCTGGGGCACAAGCAAACCCCACCCCTATGGCAGCCACCACTGTATGATATACCCTTAGCACCAGCAGTGGAGAATCACCAGTCCAAGCTGAGGAAGAACCCCTCGGCTAAGAAACACTCCCTTTTGGGATGGCTCTTAAGAAGAGTCTAATATTTTTAAACCCCTTGACTAAGTGCCGATTCATCAATGCATTAGAAACAGAACATTAATCTGTTCCTCCCGTCCGTACCTTAATTGTAACATTTTCCTTTTAATGAGGTGAAGCAGGAAAATGGGAAGGTAATTGTGGCAGTGCTGATGGAGAGTTTCCTTTATAATTTTAAAACTAATGACGGCATGAGGTGTGTATTATTTCTCTTCGGCAAAGGGCTTTCTCCCTCAGAGGAGGTAGATTAGCAGGGGAGGAAGCAATAACCCCATAGACAAGGTGGGTATTCATCGCATGTCCCCAGTTAGGGTGGGGAGGAGCATCACTGAATGCTGGAGAGAGCAGAGTATGGGGCAGAGAGCTCCCATGGCTGCAGTGCAAACGCAGGTGAGTGTATATAAATGTGCACATAGACATTCACCAGGCTTCCCTCTGACCCCGCTCATGGCTTCCTTACAGTAAAACAGGGCTCCACTGACAAGGCGCATGTATTTTGCAGCTCTTTTTCTGGACACATCCCAAGTATTAATCGTTATAAATGGCGATGCACACTCCTGGTTCTCCCGCCGGCCTCCTGTAAGCAGGAGGAGGGATGACGACAGTAAAGCGCTTGCACAGGGCTCGTTTCCAAAGCAGCTTTGAAGCCATCAGGTCAGTCTCTGCAGTGACTTCGCTACACTTTCTTCACCCACTGGTTACTGCTGTCCTGTAGCATTGCCGTGGACTCTTCTGCCCATGACCCACACATCAAGTGGCTTCACTCCTTGCTTTGGGACCTTCCTGGTTCCCCCAAGGAATCAGAGGACCAGCAAACTCTTCAGTAGTCTTCAGAGGAAAATCACAGGGACAGATTGAGGCAGTGTTGCCTGTACAGTGGTGCTGGAGGCCATCAGCATCATTTTGATTGCACACCTGCATGGCCTGAGCATGAGGACAGCTGGCTAGCAGTTTCCATGGGTGCCTCCTCAAATGTTGTTGTTTTCATTTCTGCCCGTGCCATGGAGCCCTAGCTGTAGATCCAGCCTTTCTTACAGTCCATGCGCAAGGCAGGAGCCACACTGACCTGCTTCCAGGACGCATTTCAAATTCCTTCAAAGTTCTGCCAGCAGCAAGTCAGTCAGCAAGGGGCTCACTTGGGTGCAGAATGTGCATTTTGATTCCTTGGTCTTCCTCTGTGCCTTTCTGCCCAACTCTGACACCTCTGTCTTTTTGTCCTCCTCTCTGGGAGGCCTCTATGTAGGAGTTGTAGACTAATTGGTCTTCTGAGTGAGTGTTCAGACCTGTCCCTTTGAGAAGACGCTATTAGTTGCTGTCATTGTCTGTGGCCCAGGAGGGAGTGCTGACCTTGTACAGCCTATTCTGCACCTACAGAGACATTGGTGAGTGCAACCATTTCATCACCAGGACAAGCTGCATCAAGTTCGGCTTCCCAAACTACCATCCCACAAGGAAAAGGGGTGTTGCCAAATTTGAGGACATCTCAAGCCACCATATGTGTGACAGGAAAGAGGGACATAGTGGGCCACCCCCACCCACCACAGGCAGAGCTGGATAGTGCCCAAAGCTGGGAGGATTGAAGGTGAGTCTGAGATTGCACTACAACATGCACGTTGCAACCACATCCTGGATGCTTTGGCTAAAGGCATAGAGGGAAGGAATGATCAAGGGGACATCTGAATGAGGGAGGCCCACAGGCCTGTCATCAGAGACCCCGCACTTCATCTTCTGCAGAATCTCCTCTCTGATATGATTGTGGCAGAGATTAGCTCAGGCCAGAGTGGAGTGCAACAGGCTGCAAGGTGTTCTCACCCCATGCTGACCAAAATATCACTGCTAAAAGGGGTCTGTGCCTTCTGCCTTCAAGGGTCATGGTGCACTTGGGGCTGATTGGTAGCAGGAAGTGTTGGTAAGCCAAAGACGTGAGAAACGACTGGTGCCTCCAAGGATGTTGCTGAGATGTTCTCATGCTTGTGTGGCTCTGTGTTGGCAGTGATCAGGCAAGAGTTAACGATTCCTTGGAGTGGGGTCGCACACAGAACTCTTGAGTCCCTTTCAGCCCTGTTTTTCTCTGATTCATCTAGTCACTTCATCACTACAGGGTGGTCTAGCCTTCACCTACTGGAAGGCTGCCTCCTTTTGTACCCATTACCAGGTGAGCCAAGGTAGTCAGGCCTGGAAATTTTGCTCACACTTTTGGGGAACTTTTATTTCTCAAAAACAAACGTAAAATATTGTGGCCTAGAAACTTCAAATGTGATTTAGTACCTTGCCCATAGCAAAGAGTGTTGCCCCCGGAGAGACTGAGGCATCTTCTGTTATTAACAACAGGATCTGTGCATGCAGCGAAGGCTGTGGTAGATACGTGCGTCAGAAAGCACAGCTCAGGGCCTGACGCTGTAATTGCTATAATTATGCTGGGGCCCTGAGAACTGTTTCAAGCACTGTTGGTCTCCCCGTGTTGACTGTGCTGGTGAGACATCTGTAGCAGTGACCTCGGGGAGTCAGTGCAAGCGGAACTGCAGAAGGCATGGGGGGGAGGTGTGCTGGGAAACCTGCTATGGGCACATCTGGGGAAGTTCTGCCTTGAAAAGGGATGAGAAGTCACAATAACAGAATGCTGCAACAAATTACAAGGTCGGAAACTCGTGGATTCAGAAAATTTGTTTCAGGTCTCTGTATACTCACAGGTTTGCTGGAGCAGTGGCCAGAAAACACACCGAAGACTTCAGCCCTCAGGCATCCCCTGGGAGAGGAGATGTCCCAGATTCAGCTGGTCTCTTGGGCAAGCACTGAGTTAATTGCAAAGCCATAGAAGAGGCTGTGGGAAGGCAGGCCAGCAGGACATTTCTGCAAGGGGTGCATAGCCCTTCCTTCATCACACCTTGTCCAACCTCCCTGTAAAGCCAGCTGCTCTCCCCATGGTAGGGCAGCCCTCCCCATGTAGTCTTAGAGCATGAAGGTCAGAGACATCTCCCAAAGACCCAGCCTACAGGGTGATCCCTCACCCCTTACCCTATGGTGCCTTTCCTGGTGAACTGCACTTTGTTGGTGGTGTTTCATGCCCCCGACGGCCCTGTCACACAAGCATTGGAGACCAGTAGGCCAGCTCATCAGCTCTGTCTTGATTCATCCCTGATTTCCTGTCTTCCTCCTCATGCACCCTGTGTTCCTGTTGTCTCCTCTAGTTGCTTTCCTTTCCCCTCCTGGGGAAAGGTCAAGACTTGGTGTACAGCAGCAGCTCTGCCTTCCCCATCTCCCCACCTTGTCCCATGGTTGTGGTTCCTCCATTCCCTTGTCTCCACAGCTTCATTCCTGGCTTTACTTTCAGCTCCACTTTCTCCTTCCTCCGTCTCAGTAAAAATGTTTTAACAAGCTCAAACCTTATTTTGTACGAAACCAAAGTCTGAAGAGTATGCAAGGGCTCAGAAAAGCATGATTTAAATGGTGCTGTGCCCATTCACATCAGATTAAGTCCATAGAGGTAATTTACTGCATATAGAAACTGGAAGGCAGAGGGCAGCTCATTAATGTCTGGGATTATTATTATTATTATTGTACTAAAACAGAAGATCTTTTTCCATTTTATTTCTATTCCTAGTGAATGCAAATTTGTGATACAAATACAAAAGCCCTCCCCTCCCAATCCTTATGGGTCACTATTGATTTCAGAAGGGGGGGGGGGGGGGGAGGAAGAAAAACAGCAGAACAAGAATACACCATGAATCTAAAACCTCACAGAGGCAACAATTTAAAGGATTTCAAAGGCTGTTTTCATAAGCCTTTTGGGACTCAAATGTAGCATATTGATTAAACTTCCGAAGCAGCTAAAAGCAGCTTCAACATGGCTAATTAATACAGTGATGCCCCGATGCCCCTTCTACTTGTTTTACCAAGCTTCAGTCTGTCAAATCAATTAATATTCACAACCCTGATGAAAGCAGAAACTCTGTTTATCATTTGATAAACTGATCAATGTATTGACTCACTCAACATAATTAACTGACCCGTCCTGTGGGGTTGAATGTGGTGTCCTGCAGATGCTTTTGGGGTGACACAAGACAAGCAAATTCATAAAGACCCTTGTTTTGACTCTATAATAAATACAACAGGATTTCTGATTTCAGGCAACATTTGATGTTCAGCCTGTGTACCTGGTTCTCTGCAGACCCTTGGTCAATGACATTTCAAGGAGAAAGGTCTGTGATTATTCTGTTTGAATGGAGCTGCCCACGCTTGTAGGACACACTGATGGCATTTAGGATGTGGTCTGCTGGGGTTCAAGGACAGCAACTCCTTCTCTGGGGAAAATCCCTTTCATTCTGACATTGAAAGCTAAATTTCACACGGGCATGCGATATCATCTTTTGCCTTTGTTGGCTTCCACTCACCCTTTATTGTAGACCTTGACATGTATTCTCCATACATGCCCCATTTCCTCACCTGCACAAGGAGAATATTTTTTCCACTCCCGCCCATTCAGTGGGGCTTGTGGCAGGTGCTGTTTCTCACTGTTCAGAACTAACTCGGTGCTGCCACAGCCAACACTGCAATGTAATACTGTACAATTGGGCAAAATACTCTGAAATGGGGCTTTTGGTCTCCCAAGTCTCCTTGAACTGAAGAACACATCTGGTTGCAGGTTCCTGTCTTTCAAAGTTCTTCATCTGAACCCACTATGAAGTAGTCAGATGCCTCCACAAGACCTTCTGGGAGGTCTTTAAGGCCATCCTGTATTTATGGGTGCTTTATTTTAGAACTAAGGACCCACATTTTCAGCCTTCTGGTTCATCACAGTAAATGATTTACTGGGCAAAGGAGTGATACAGGACAGGACCGTGCAGAGTGCGTATCATCTGGATGCCGTGCTGAACGGCTTGACACCAGCCACAGTGGAAGAATACATGCTGGCTGTGCTACGACGTGTTTTGGGGAGTCTTTGATAGCTCCCAGGGTGAGCTGGAGGTTCTGGGTAACTTGTGACTTTCAAAAGTAAGGCAGAGGGATGCTGGTGCATGTGCATGTACTTTGCTTTGGGTGAGGCATCAGCTTTGATTTAGAGCAAGTTTTTGGCACCCTCCAATAAACTGCCATGAGCTGTTTATTGAATTTTAATTCAATGTGCCTCATAAAAAAAAGGGGGGGGAAGAAAAAAGGGGGGAGGGAACACTTGAATGAAATTATTTCAGCAACATCTGCTGCCTTTCTAAGATATTTCACCAAAAGACTATGGAGATCAAATATTTCCCTCTAATTAGAGTGCTTTCCTTGCGAGCAGCTCCCGTGTATGCAAAAATATATCGACAGCTCCCTTATGACCCATAGAGCCTCCTGGGACCCACAGCTTTGCCACACAGGTAGGGAAACACACATCTCTCTTTTAAGTTATCCGTGGTGCAAGCATATAGCTTTCCCAGGAGGGAAAAAGTTGTTCACCGCCTCTCTTCCTCCCTTCATCACACCAAACTCTATGATCTTCCTCTTGGTTTTGCTCAGTGGAACACTTCTGATCCATTCCTGATAGCCTCTGAGCCGCTGCTGCTCTCCTTCATTCATGACTATTGGGGAGACCTGGTTCATGTTTGCAAAATCTTTTTCAGAAACCTGGTCTCTGTATTTTCGACTGCACCCCACCGCTGTCATGATAAATTGCACTATGCCCATGAAGCATTTACTGAGAAAACTTGGCTTACCATGGCCCTTTGTAAATATACGTGCAGGTAGATAAAGCGTCCGGGGTGCCTGAGATGTTCCACAGTGAATGAACTCTTCCACCTACTTAACAGCGACCTGCCTCAGGTACCAGCTGGGTGGCTATTCTTTCCAAGCTCCTGAAGACCCCCTGGATGGTCACGGATTTGTCAGGGCATTTTCTGGGTCTAACACAATACAGATCAAATTAGTTGATTTATTATAAATCCTTTAAGGCTTTATAATAACCGGAAGGTGAGGGCTTTGGCCCAAAGGTTACATTGTTATACTAAGGCATGCTCCTAGGTAGAGCTGGTCACGTTTCATGAACTATCTGGGTTGCTGGAAAAATCAGTGTGAAAAGTTTCTCGGGAATCTGCCGTTTCTCCTGGCATCCTCCCAGCTGACCCTGCAAGCATCCTTTAGAGAGCAGAGGTGCTTCAAAACCCAGCCCTTGGCTGCTTCTGAAGCAGATTTGTACCGTGTGCTGTGCTCCTAGAGACAACAGGCGGGTGACATGGCAACATCACCTTTGAGTGGCCAAATCATGCCTCAAAATCCTTGAGGAGCTCCTTGGCCTGCCGGCAAAATCTGTAGGGTAGGCAGATCACTTTCAGAGAACCTGGAAGGAAATAATGCCAGTCTCTGTACCTCAGTACATGGATACGCTCAGGGGTGGCAAGCTTTGCCCAGGAAGGGACTGGATTCTCCTTCTCTGCTGCCCTCTTTTTCCCATAATGAACCTCGTGAAAAAAAAACCAAAAACCACCAACAAAACAAACCCACAAGGATTCATTGTGCTGTATCAGAGAAGAAGAAACAAACCAGTTTTTAGCCTTTGTGAAATAAATGTGTTGCAGGAGAGAGAAGGATCACTGTTTCTTTAGCCTCTGGGTTAAGACAATCAATTCAGATCTGATCCACGTGGAAATTTGCGGCCCATTCCCATGGACAGGGACAGCAGGGAAGAGCTCTGAAACGATCCCAATATTCTGCGGATGATTTATGAGGCACGCTGCAAAGAGCAAAGGAAACCTGGGTTGTTAGCTCTGATATTTAGAGATGATATACAACATGAAAGGGAGATTTTTTTTTTTTTTTTTTTTAATGCCTCTACACAGATGCAAAACAAGTGGTATGGGCTTAAATTAAGAATAGGAAAATATTGGCTTAATAGTAGGGGAAAACTTCCTGGCAGAGACATCTGTTGTGAACAGATCTATGCTGCAAATTGACTTCCCAAAGGAAGGACTCCAAACCTTATTCCCTCATCCATGGAAAGCCAAACTGATGTAGATCATGCAGCAAAGGACTGCTCTGCTCCTCCAGCAGCAGACGGGGCAGCTGAGCAAGGTGCCTACTGATGCCCCACATTTTCCAAGCTCGCCCATGTAGCAGGAGCTATCATGGACCCACCTGCTGCTGCCTTGCAAGAGCAGGAGGCCTGGGTGGGTATAAATCCATCATCCGTGGGGAAGGAGAACAGTTTCCTCTCTGATTTTCCTTGCCCATCCTCAGATGAATGGTGTTTTACCACCACCTCTGCGGGCTGCCGCAGCAGCGGGACTGCACAAACCGGTACGATTTCACCTGTGTTTTCTCCTTTGCCTGCAATCACTGCAATTAATTCCTACAACACTAGTCACAGCCTGGCACCGCAGAATCCCGAAGCCCAGGCGTGCAAGGGGACCCTGAAGCCGAGCAGCATGCAAAGAGGAGTGACAGCCCCAAACCCGGGCAAACGCAATGCTGCCTTAATTACTGCTCCTGCTGCAGCCTGCTAATTTGCTGATACCAATGTCTCCCAACACAGCCCCTGTGATCTGCTTCGTAATTGGGATGCTTGCAACAAGCTGGGAGGACGAAGCCAAAAGGAGCTTTTTTTTGCTTCCCCCACATTCTCCAGTAATCTTTAATCACAGTGTCTGCAAAGGTCAAATGTATTCCTCATTAGCCTCCAGACCACTGTCTTCAGGAGAGTCTGGAGTCCTTGAGATCAAAGGGAAGAGGGAGGTATAGCATGAAGGGGGTGGAAGACACATTAACAACCCAAAAGCCATAGGATCGTCCCCCAGGAGATTGTTGGACAGATTTATTGGCAGCACAGGTCCTTCACAGGGTGCAGGGACCAACCTGCTGGGAAATGTCAAGCAGGCCATCCCAGTGGCCAACAGAACAACTGGGGGGGTTTGCTGGGGACCCAGATAGTGCCTGGGGAAGCCAGAGGGCATCCTGACATTGAGGTGACCATTCAGATGAAAAAAATGCTTTTTGCCGTGAGAAATAGCCTTTCCCAGAAGACCTGGTAAAAAATTGTGCTTCTCCCTGCGCACTTTAAGAATTACCATCAACCTCAGTGTTGCTTAGAGTAAAACAAGCTGCTTTAAAAAAAGCCTGTGTCAGTAAGTGAGATATTTCAAAAGGCATTTGAGAATTATTCCTAACAAAAACGGATTAACAATTTTGCAGAAAAATTTAATAAAGCCCAGAAAATACTTTCTCCTTTTGCATTTGAAACTGTGTTTTCATGGAAACAGTTTCCCTTTGCAATATCTTCTCCGAACAGAGAATTCTACAGCAATTCCTTGGAACTGCCATTTGCTGAACCTTTCCTGGTGCTATCATGCCTGTGGTTTCTCTCCATCCTTTGAGGAACGCAATGTTTGAAGGCAGAGGGTAGGAGCAGGATGCTACAGGGGCTGGATAGCCCCCCCTGAGGCTGTAGAAGATTATGTTTAAAATTCCTTCTACCCCCCTTCTTTTTTTTTCCCCATGATCCTCTAAATATTCAAGTACCCCTTTCCAGGAGGCCACAGATGTCTCAACTTCCAATGCCCTTTTTTTTTTCCCCATGATCCTCTAAATATTCAAGTGAAGAGCTGAAGTAGGAATACCCCTCCTCTTCCATCCCAAACTGCTGCAAAGGCAGTAGGGCCGTGCAGGAGGGTTGTACAGCAGACACAATCAGACCTCTGTCGCACTGTCTGAAAGGCCAGCGGTGAAAGCATGTGTATAATCTGCAAATATACAACCTTATCCTCTTTGACACTGAGCAAAGAAAGATGCCCAGGCCGCAGCTATGTTGCTCGGGTCTGTCCAACCAGGGGAAGAGTCACGGCACTAGTACCCCATGCTGGGCGAGCAGGGTTTCTCCCTGGGCTTAGCTGGGGACCTGTTTCTAATGAATACGCACAGGTTTTGATGCCTCCCTTGCCTGCTGTGACTTGCAAATCCCATCCATAAAAATTCCCTGAATTTTCAGATAAATCCAGGGCCCACTTTTGAGCTTGAAGCCACATATTAGTCAGACTCATTTGCCTAGGAACATGAAAGCCCCTTCCTATTTATCTCCTCATTTGAACTACATAAATAGCTCACAGCAAAAACTCCTCATCTTTCCACTATTCCAACAAATAGCGGCCTTTGAAAAAGAAAAATTAGTGGTGGGTAATTATTTTTGAGGCAGATACCAAAATGATAATTTCTTAAACAATTACTTTGAAATATTAACAATTGTTCTCTAAATTCCAATTTAATTCCTGATATGAATTATGGTTTGTCAGATCTGTGCTTCTGAAATATTTGTTCCTTGAAAAGAACATAAAAAAATGCCAGTGTAACCTTTTGCCTCCTCGCCCTCCAAGCAGCGTAAAATGCCTTCGCTCTTGCTTTAGCAACACAAATAATTAAAACACAAGAGAATGTTTGGGATTTATACAGTTGTTTTTGGCATCTTATTCATATTTATTTGATCTGTAAGATATCATTTTAATTAAAAGCTCTCTCTTTTCCTTCCCCCCCTGCCCAGAGAATAAATTATTTATAATACCCTCGCTGCCTCATGCAAGCAGATAGACACTGCTTGTGGTGCTGGATGCTGGTGGCAGTGAAGTCCCCTCCAGGAGGGGATCTGGGATGCCAGGCCCTGCCATGGGCAGAGATCTGCCTGCCTCAGCTGCCCTTGCAAAGGGTAAAACCCCGAGGTCATGACTGGGTCCACCTTTTACAGAGGAACCTCTTGGCAGGGTTCTTGAAATAAAAAGATGGTTTCTTCTGTGTGAGGGTTATATCTGGTTAAAACCAGCTCTCTGTTGCTGCCGTTTGGGGCAGGAGCTGGGATTATTCACACGCACTCCCATAAGCAGTAGGCAGCCCAGGAGGACTCAGCTTTGCCCCTGAGTGGTGCTCCACACGATGCGCACAGGACCCCAGCCAGCAGCTGGGAAGTCTCTCGCTGAAGCTCAGTTACTACAAAGAGTTTTTCATTTAGCTTCTCCCTTCTATCCCTGTACTCCCAGTCATACAGCCTTTACTCACTCCTCTTCTCTTCAGTGGGCTTTAGATGCAGCTCTGTGCAGTGGGTTAAAAAAAAAAAAGAAAATTAAAAGTGGGATTTTCTTTATTCTGTTTGAAGTCCAAGGCGAAACCTAGAGAAGGAGCCTTCCCACTGAATTCATTGCTGATCAGAGCTAGCCTGAAACCCTTGAGTTTACCTGGCGTTCTCCCATGCATGTCTAGCTTGCATTTGCACTGTGTAAAGGCTAGTCTCCTCCTTGCAAGCACACTATTTAGAGGTAACAGGGTTCTCCAGTCTGCAGAGCAGAGGCTCCAGCACATACCAAGTGCCAGGTACATCAACATTACTGGGAAATATTGCCCTGCCCCTAAATGGGCTCCTCTGGGACTCCTGGTGGTTAAAACACAGGTCCCAATAGTAGGCATGAAAGTTCTATTTAAGTTAAATTATCCTCGATTAGCACTAGGATTGATAAGAAGCTGCAAGTAAGCATTTGGGCTGGGTCCCCATCCCTTTCTTCTCTACAGCTGTTCTGACAGCAACTCAATGGCCACTTAATATCCTGGCCTACATTCAGAAGGACTCTGATCTCCATAAAGGAGGGAAAAATTCCTCCACAATATAGGTCATGTAATTAAATGCTAGTACCCAGAATTATTTATGAGACTTTATAGCTATGCAAATTGAGCACTTGAAGCATTTTCATAAGTATTTATGAGTAACCACAAGAAGATCAACTTGAGCTGCTAGTTGAAAGCAAAGGTTGGGTTTTTACCTAAAATTAGCCACCCCACCTGTTGGTAAGAGGGATTTTTCTCCAGGTTAATGGTTGTCCTTGCACCTTTGGAAGACCTACTTTTTAGGTTTTACTTTCTAACAGAAGGAGTTAGAGGTTAAGTGCCACCAAATTAATGCAAAGGAAGAGGCTGTTAATGTGGCTACAGGGACAGCATGGAAGAATATGCTATTGTGACTCTGTGATTCAAGGGCAAAGCCCCACTACAGACCCAAAGGCAAAGGTGGCCATGGACATGTGCACCTTCCTGACCTGGGGGGCTATGTAGGTTATGGGGACCATGGGGGGTTATCAGGGTCATGGGGCACCTGTCAGGGGTTTGGGGAGCTCTTCTCACCCTGCGAAGGCAGCATCTGTTGGGGCAGAGTTGGCCCTTAGGTTTGGGTCACTCACAATATCTACTGGTGGACGCTTGCACCATGCCTTGTGGCTCCAAGATGGTTACCTCCGTGATGCAGTTACCTTCTTTCAGAGTCCACATGCTCCCAGTACAGAGGCTAATTGGAGAACAGGGTGCTTAAGGAAAAAAAATAGAAAAAATAGAAAAAAACCCCACCAGGGTTAAATCAATGGAGTGCCACAAGGCAAACCTCAAACCCCGAGCAACGTGTATCCCCAGTGGTAACCTCCCCCTTTCAAGCTGCCCATGTAGGCCGAGAAGGGAAGTCTACATGTGTTAGTGAGCTTTCATTGCTTCCCAGTCTGAACCAAAGCCACTGAAGAGGGGAAAAAAAAAACCCAAATAAAATCTCTCTTGTAATGACTCTGAAGCAATTCTTTTAGGAGATGCACAGATACGATTAGGGTGAGGACCAGGGGAGTCACACAGAAGATGCCTCTGCTCCCCACATAGTCTGATTTTACATATAATAAATAGAGCCAGGCTGAGAAGCAGTCTGTAAGGAACCATGGGCATCCACTTTGCTATGCACAGCAGCTCAGTTATGTGCAGCACCAGCAGCATCCTGGGACACAAACAGCAACACCCCCCCAAACACATGCACACGTGTGTGCACAGTCCTGAGCTCTCAATGCAGGGAAAAGGCAGCTGTCCTTGGAGAAACATCAGCTTTGCAGCTCAATTTACATTTATTCTGTTTATTTTCCATGTTTCTCCTCGTCTCCCAGCTCCTTTTTTCCCCTTTTTCCCTTTCTCGCTGGCCCCAGTCTCCAGACATCTCCAAACTTTCACAAGGAAAGAAACAGCTTTCAAGTAAGAATAAAACAAACAAGGTCATTGGAAAAGATAAAAAATAATGAGTTCCTTTCTGTAGGACTCCTTGCTCGTCTCTCCCTCCCCCTCCCCCCTTTCATCTCACTCCAGAAAAAGAAAAATAAATCTTTACTAATCCCTTTGGAGCCCTGCCTCCAGATCCACCTGTGATGCCTGTTGTAGCCACGCTGAGAATGGCAGTGTGGCCTCAGACTCCATGAAAATAAATTTATTGCCCATTCCCCAAAGCCTCCCACCTCCTGTCCCAGACAGATCTCCTCGTGTAGAAGCATCACAGCCCACCTCTCCAGGTCAGGCTCAGACCAGTCAATGGCCACCAATGTGGTGTCTTCTCCTGATTTATTTAACTTGTCTTAATGTCCAAGGGATTTGGAAAGTGATGAAAGTCTCCAAGCTGGGTTTTAAATAGTTGATTAAAGAGCAGTCAGCGGAGAAGTAGGAGGAAGCTCTTGGGGAGTGAAGATTTTGACCAACCTGTGCTGCATGGCTCCAGCGAGGTCAGCTTCCCCAGGACTTGGTCAAACCCCCCTCTTTTCTGGGGGCTTACACTGCCATGGGGTGCTCACCAAACAGGTTCACAAAAAGCATTCTTTTTTTCATCAGAAAACAATTTTTTTCCTACATCCATGCAGGGAGAAGAAAAGTTTTAAAGTTGAACTCTTTTGCTCTGCCACTTTTTAAAAAGGAATATTATTCTAGTTAATGCGCTGAAATGACATTTCAGTCTGAAATTGAATAAAACATTTCATTTGATCTAAAATTAATCGGGGTGGGGAGGAGAAGGGTTTATTTTGGTAGGGGAAAAAAAAAAATCAAAGAGTTTGTACTTTGCATTGATCGAAACCATTTCCTATTTGAATATTTTATGGAGGATTGGGCAGCGAGCTGAGAAGTTTTCATTTGTCCAGCTCTAAGTGGAAGCCCTGAACCAGTGAGTACTTTACATTTCCAAAATTCAAAGCAGGAGCAGTCCCAGTGGGAAGAGTCTGGCCCTGCTCCCGCATTCACTGTATTGGCTTGCTGTTGATTTTAAGCCTGAGATGCTGGAGACACGGCGTGGGAAGGAGGTGATCAGATCAAAGAAAGACCACAGCATCGTCTTGACCTCTTCAAGGTGCTGTAGGGGCTCCTCCTTCTCATCGGATTTCCTAAAAAAATCAGTATGTCCACTTTAATCGCTAATGTCACATCATGTTTTACCTCAAATTGTGTGTTAGTATTAGCAATAGAGCTTGGAAACACCTTTGGCTGAAAAAAAACTGGCCTAGCCTAGCTCAGTGGTCCTGCGGATGTGCCGATCCCCTGGAAAAATGAGAAGGTTGGACATTCCCAGCTCTGGATTGATGCTGTAAGTGCTGGTCTCATGAAATATATTTTTAAGTAAAATAGGATTTTAAAAGTCATCCAGCTAACAGCAAAACTATTAGATACATCAGGAACTGGCCCAGTGTTGGACGGACCAGCCATGCTAGGACTGTCTTGAGTTAAATTTTGATGGTTTGCCATCTCCAAAGGAGACTCTCTGCTCTGTGGGACCAGCAGCATGTCACATCTCTCATCTGAGCCAGTCCAGATAACAAAGGACCTTCAGATCCTCTTTTTCCTCCCTTGACATCCCCAATTCCAACTTCAACATATGCTCTGCAGCACCAGCCTGCTCTGGGGCTGGGGAAGGCAGGTGGTCACCTTGTGCCCTGCCCAGCCAAGACCTTGCTGAGCCCCAGGGGCTGCCTATCCCCTTGAGCTGCCAGGCTGGCATGGAGAGCTGTTAGCTGTTGTGAGCTGAGCAACATTCCTACCAGGCTGCCAACATGGTCTGCACTGAAATCCACTGATGGAGTCCATAGAGGGTGAAATCAAAAAAGCTTTAAATGAAAATTGCTCTGAAGAGAACTGCAGAGAGGGGGGAGGCAAAGGGAGAGGGGGGCATAGAGCAGCTCCACAGCTGTTTTCCTTCATGTCCTTTAAAGCTCCTGTTCTGTAGTTTTTTTTAATTAAAATGGTTTTTTAGGAGGCTGCATGGATTTACTGTTTCTTGTCCTTGATGGAGGTGAGGTGTTCAGAGAGCATCCAAAAGCTGGTGGAGGGATGGGGAAGCGGGGCAGCGCCGTGGTGCCAAGACCCCCAGACACATGTGGATGGCACAGGGCAAGAGTGGTGGCAAAGCAGGAGCCAACCTGCCCCAGTCCTACAGGCACAGGTGAAGGGGAGATGCAAGAAGAAAGCATCAGCTCAACATAGATTCTGATCGAGACCCTTGGGTAGGGCAGAAATAGCTCCCAGCCCCCATGCTTGTGCCTTGCTTACCTGAATGTGTTGCTCTCTAGCAGCCCCATGGCTTAAGGTTGTAGCTGGTGGGTGAGCAGCCTGGCCGCATCTGCTTGTGGAAGCATAGATCTGCATAAAACTAATTCTTTCTCATGGTAAAATGTGCCTTGAAACCCTTGCCTGCAAAGAAACGCTGTGCTCTAATGCCAGCCAGCCTGAATTTTCTGCATATTTGTTAAATAAATGATCTTTCTGTGCTTAGTCAAAGCAGCTATTAATGTTTTCACACCAGAAGAGACACGTATTGCCATCTCAGTACCCACTAGTGATGAATAATGAACACATTACAAGAAAAAAATATATCAGCCTTTGTTTATAGGACGTCAGTAACGAGGAGGTAGGGTTACGATCAAGAGTTTCAAACCACTGTTTGACCTGTGCTTGGATTCAAACCTCAAAAAAAGCTTCTTGGTGAGACAGACACCTTATCACAGCCCCCCTCCCTTCCTCCAGCTGTGGTGCCCAATGGAGGCGAGGGGATCTGATCGTGATAAGTGGGTAAATGATAGCAGCGAGATAAGCAGCACTCCGCTCCACGCTGGGGCTTTGCACAATATCATGGTTCATTATAAAGGAACGCAAATACCCTGGCAGAATCCTAACCTAATGAAAGTCTTATTTTCCAGAGTAACAGTTCATTACTGGACTTGCTGTGAAGTCTAAGCCCCTAAGGTGGAAAAAAAAACAACAAACCAAACCTATGTAGGTCTGCTGAATGCGTAGCAAAATCCTAGTAGACTTGGACATTTGCAATTCTGCTACATCGCTCTTTGCGGGAGGGAAGATGCTACTTGCTCTTAATCAAAGGGGGTTTTTAGGACACTAAGCATTTTTTAGGACTCTATGGGTGGTTTAGGATACGGATGCTGTCTCTGTGCAGTGGCAGGTGAAACACAAGCACCTCTGCCCAGCCTGGTACTCACCCAGGGACAGGCAACCCCTCCCTGATGATGCCCAGGGGTGTCTGCATACAGACAGATATCTGGCACAGGAGATCTGACCAGTAGCTTGTATGCCAAACTAAAACATATTTACAAATGTGGCAGGATGAGCTGGGAGAGCTGTGGAGCCCCAAGCATCTGAGCTCACTATACCTTCAGCTCCTTGCAGGAATCTTGGCTTTGCAGGTTGCCCTTGAGGCAGTGCCTGAGAGTAGGACAAGGGCTGTGATTACAGGGGAGACTTTCCAAAGCCAAATATGAAATAAAAGGGGAGGATGAGCCTTTTTCCCCAGCACACAGGGTCACAGTCCTCCCGCTCCCCAGTACAGGCGTCACAGACTGTGATTCGTGGATGACCTGCCAGGAGCCTGAAGAGACACGTCTGGTAAAACAAAGCTGCTCATCCTTGCTTCCAGCAGTAAAATAAGGCAAAATACTGTCATCTGTGCCCTTTTCTCCCCTCATCTGTTCACAAATAGAGGGAAAAAGATAACAAGAAAGCCAGCTGGGAGCCTCTCCTCTGGAAGGGCATGCAGAGATCCCCAACTTGGAAGAAGATGCACCTCCCAGTGAAATGATGCTTCATTCTAGCCCAGCAAAGCACAAGTAAAGTGGTAGGAGCAGAGCATGAGCCCAGCTCAAAACAATGGTTGCTTCCATATCCAGCCTACCTCTGGGCTCTGCAAGCCAGTGTTAACCCAGGTGACTCAAGAGGAGATGTAAAACACCTTCACACTCTCCTACAAAAAAAGAAGGAAAACAAAAAACCACGGGCAGTGGTGCAAATCAACAGTAACCGATCAGGCAAATGGACAGAGAAAATACTTTCCCATTTTCTACTCCAGCCTTAGGCAGGAGAATCTGCCCTCCACTTTGGTGGTGAAATGGTTAGGTTTTTCAGCCCACCCATACGTGGCTCATGAATCTGTTTGCCTATGTTATTTGGAGATGTAGGAGACAAAGTCCCAGTGACTTTTGGTAAGACTACAGCTCTTCCACAGAAAATGTGAGGAGGGCTCCTTACTCACCAAGGTCTGCAATGCCAGGCAGGGCAACTCCTGGCAAGAGCCAAAGGTCTGGACATTGACTCTGAAGCCAGGGAGAGACATTAGATAAAGCAATCATGCTGTCAGCTGGAAAGCAGCAGTTACATGCTCTTTCTTCACTCCACATTACAACCACCACCCATCTTCTTCAAATGCATCAGCTATTCCTGACAGCTAGGGCTGTTTAAAAAATGAAGACACACTGTCACACATTTTGTGAAATTACAGTTATTTGTGATTTTTCCAGTGGGGAATACGGCTTGTCTCTGCTAACAGCATCAACTAAAAGTCACGTATTTAGTCTAAAAGTTGTCCATGCTCTCTCTGTTTTGAACAAGATGAAAAAACCACCAGAGAACCGCTGAACCCATCCATCATGGACATCCCTTTGGGATGGGACAAATCACCTTCCGGAAGGAACTTGCTTTGGCATGAACTACAGAGAGAGCTAAAATGAGCATGCACCTAATTTTTACATGATTGGTGAGGTGAGAGGAATCCCAGCCCATATGTTTAAACACACTTGTTCTTCCTTCTTGACATCCTTCACAATTATTAGTAGCACCTCCTCCCAGTTTCTTTATCCAGAATATTATTGAACATGTCCATCACTGCAACAGGGAGCTTTGCTGTAAATAATAACAAGGAAGGAGAGCTTCTGTGTGAACTGGCGTAGCCTCTGAGCCCTGCTCGCCCTTCCCCAGCACACTGGCATTTTGTCTCTTTTACACCTTCCACCCCAAAGTCAGTCTCTGTAGGCTAAGCCCAAAGGAAATGCAGTAATCCCCTTCTCTGCTGCAGCATTCTGAGGTGAAAAAGACATCCACGAACACATATTTACTGATATTACTATTAAACCAGCCCATCTTTCCTAGTCCTATCTGACTATGCCAGTCAATGCCAGCTCCCAGCAGAGCTCAAGAGGGCAAGAAAACAAAAACTAAATCACTCCTGGTTTCACTGAACAAGCTGAGGATGACACAGTGATGGAGGAGGGAAATCATAGAATTGTTTACATTGGAAAAGAGCTTTAAGATCCTTGAGTCCAACCGCTAACCCAGCACTGTCAAGTCCACCATGTCCCTCAGCATCACATCTACAAGTCTTTTAAATACCTCCAGGGATGGAGACTCCACCACTTCCCTCAGCAGCTTGTTCCAATCCTTTACAATCCTTTCTGTGAAGAAATATTTCCTAATATCCAACCTAAACATCCCCTAGCACAATTTGAGGCCATTTCCTCTTGTCCTATCACTTGTTATTTGGGAGAAAAGACTGACCTCCACCTCACTACAACCTCTTTTCAGGGAGTTGCAGAGAGTGAGAAGGTCTCCCCTCAGCCTCCTTTCTCCAGGCTAAACAATGCCATTTCCCTCAGCCGCTCCTCATAAGACTTGCGCTCTAGACCCTCCACCAGCCTCACTGCTTTTCTTTGGACATGCTCCAGCACCTCAATGTCCTTCTTGTAGTGAGGGGCCCAAAATGGAACCCAGTATTTGAGGTGTGGCCTCACCAATGCTAACTTACAGGGGGACAATCCCTGCCCTAGTCCTGCTGGCCACACTATTGCTGATACAAGCCAGGATGCTGTTGGCTGCCTTGGCAACCTGGGCACACGCTGGCTCATATCCAGCTGGCTGTTGACCAACACCAAGCCCTTTTCCACTGGGCAGCTTCCCAGCCACTCCTCCCCAAGTCTGTAGTGTTGCAGGGGGTTGTTGTGACCCAGGTGCAGGACCCAGCTTGGCCTTGTTGAATCTCATACCATTGGGCTTGATCATACCATTGATCCAGCCTGTCCAGATCCCTCTGTAGAGCCTCCCTGTCCTCAAGCAGCTCAACACTCCTGCCCAACTTGGCATCGTCTGCCCTTGATCGCCTCATTCAGACCATTGATAAAGATATTATACAGGCCCCAATACAGATTCCTGGGGAACATCACTTGTGACCAGATGCTTTGCTATCAGGGATCAACAAACCATGAGCACCACAGGAAAGACAGCTCTCATCCCCTAACCAAGGGTGTCCACTTGCTGGCACACATCCATCGGCCGTGAAGAAGGAACATGCTCTGATGTGGGCAAAGCCCTCGCCCTTGCCACCTGCTAAGTGCCAAGGACCCATCCCCATCACCCATGTGGGACGTTTCTCAGAGCAGAGCCAGTTGGCAATACCTACAGAAGGTCCAGAGAGGAAAAAAACACTCAGAATCTAGGTACGGAGGTACTTGTTGGAGCTGTGATTCTCAATGCTATCTCTAGGCAGATGCAAGAGCTGCTCAACACATAGAGGCTGGGATGGTGTCTGGTGGTTTTTGAATCCTCAAAGGCCAAAGCACACCATATGAAAATAAAAAGCCAATATTCTCATCTCCACCTCCACCATTGGCTTGAGGGGTGAATGCAAGTGGTTCTTCTGCTTCAGTATCCCCTCATACAAAAGAGAACTAACCACATCAAGTTACCTTCAGAAATCATGCAGCATTCTTTGGAGAAAAGGGAACCTAAAACTGGTTGGTCTATTTATAATATTTGCAGGTAATGGTATGCTAATGTGATTCATTAACACTCAGACACCGCTCATTAGTATCTTTTCACTCTCCCTTCATAAGGCCCATATTTCTATTTTACACATAATCTGTTTTATTAAGCAGTTTCTTAATAGAAAAGAGTGTTATCTCCCATGCAGGTTTTTTATAAAACCCCTCAAATTTAATTAGGCCCCAAAAGGTTCAAGGAAGTTTGAGTACATATCTAAACTTCAGAAAACTGACTTGTAACTCCACCTCCAAAGTGTTTAAGTTTTACTGATCATATGCTTCATGTTCTTCTTCCACATGACATCAGCCACTGTTCTGGTTTTCAACACCACCATTATCCTGTGAAAGTAAAGGGCTTTTGTAATACATCCCAATGAGCAAAACCCCAGAACCATCCTCTGCAAGGGGGTCTGTCCACCCTTGGAAAATGGCAACATCCATCTTCTGTCTCTGGAAAATGAGAACACTGAGCAGGGCTTTTAAAGCCCCTCCCAGCTGATTTTTTGTACCAAACCGTGAAACCTCCCAGACAATGGATTCTCCCCTCAGTTCTCCTTGCTGTTGGGATGCTGAGGCTGAATCCCAGGACTGCAGCAGCAGCTGAGGTCAAATTCAGCAAGGTTTGATTCAGCACTGGAGAAGGGAATGAACTAGAGGTCAGTATCCAGCACATCTTGCTTGGTACTCCCAGCATGAGCCAGGGCATCTCAAAACCATGGGCAGAGAACTCAGCCCGGGACTGACCTCACACCAGACACTACATCCTCATCTGATCTCAGCTCACAGACTGTGTGGCAACACTACCATAGGACCACTTTTCCGCTACCAGGGTTTGCTAGAGAAAGCATCCCAAACATCAACAGTGGTGAACCTGCAAGACCTCCAGATGTGTCCCTGCCAGCCAGGATGCACCTCTACTCCAGGACCTGGATCATCACCAGTGGTCCCAGTGGTTGTCCCTTCCAGGGGCAAACACCCTCAAGCTCTCTGATGCTACAGAGATGCAACTCTATACAACAGGGCAACACCCATTTTAAAGCCAAGCAGATGCCACATGTAGAGCACTCACTGTCCCTGGGCTTTGCATTGTCACCTTGCAACCTGCAGTCTGTTTTCTAGCTGTCAAGCTTTCCTCCAGCGAGCAGGATTTGCATTTCTCTGCAGCCTTGCCATCTCTTTCCTGCTGCTAAAACCTCCCCTCCCCACCAAGTAGAGGATTTTTGAGCTGCCATTCCTCCTCATTACCATAAAACAGTTAGCTACGTATTGTTCTACTTTATACAGAAATTGCAATTTCATCTGTATCTTTAAACAAATGGGAGAATGTTCTAAAACATGGGCTTTTATTGAATTAAATATTAACATAAATACAGAGCTGAATGCAGCATTGGATTATTAATTTTAATATTTAATCCAACAAGAACCCTTATGGTTGTTTTAGGGCGGTTTATTTTGTTTAATCCAATTCATTTCCTGTCAGCACTAAAATTAAGTTTTCTTAATGAAGGAAGGTGATCAGGAAAATGTACTCTTGTGGTACAGAATATTAGGGGCTGGTGAATGAGAACATACAAATAATAAAAAGAGAAAGCAACGGGAATAACGATACCCCTGTGTTGGCATGGATGAGAATAAAAGGCATGTAATTAATACGATGCACAGTTCAGATTAATATGAGCTGGAGGAGACTAAAGAAAGCAGGTGACCCTTAAGTGTTTATCATTCAAAGTGAAAGCAGCACAGATGGCTAACTTTGCGGAAGATGTTTTCAAACACAAGCTCACCCACTGGGAAGTAACAGAAATGTTTAAGAAGACCCCTTCAGCCCAGGTCCGTGTCCTCCAGCTCAAGTGGCTGTCCTCACCTCAGCGCTGCACCATGACCCTGAAGGCATCAAGCTTAGCAGGGGTGTCAGCAGAGCTGCGTGCACCAGATGTAGAGCCATCCTTTAGGATGATGCTCCTCCTTCCAGCTAGGTCTGTTGGGTCCAACAGCCCCATGCCTTTGAGGGATGCTTGCTGCCTGCTCTGGAGGAGGGGTACTGGAAGTACTGGCAAAGGCAACTGGTTGGCCTTATTCATGGGAAGGGTAGCACAGCATTTCTGTCTCTGAATTCACCTCGTGTCTGATGTTTCTCAGCCATCCTGCTGGCTGCTGCGTCGCAATCAAGCTGCAAGGGACGAGGTGGGGCAGGCTGCATGTCTGGATTTTAGCAATGACATTTTAATTTGAAGGAAAGTAGAAAAAGAAAACCAACCAGGACAGGAAAATGCTTTGGGAAAAGTGTTTTACAGCAGCTGCAGCTAGAATAAATCAGTCTAGCACTTTTTTATTTATGCCAGCTGGGGATCTGGTCCAGAAGGCTGAGAGGAGCCTTCCTTCCCCAGATGGAGCAGCATCCTTTCTTCTACTTTATTTTTTTTTTTCATCCAGGCTTTAGACATGCTCTGTTCTCTGCCCTGATAACACCATAAACAGAAGGCAGTTGCATTTCCATAGGACACATCAATGTGGGCAGAAAAAACCACCTCTTCTGGTATGCGATCTGTCTCTTGGGCTTTCTTAGGCTTATTGGACGATTTCTGCTTCTCACAGTAACCTAAGAGGTGGGAGGTGAAGTTCTTGCTTTGGAAAGTTGCTCTGTGATATGAGCTGGGCATGCAGAGAGAGAGAGGACGAGCTGCTGAGGCTGGCAGAGGAGGATGAGAGGCAGTCAAGAGTGGAGGAGACTGAACAAGAGACACCAAGCTGGAGGCAGGGGATGGTGAAGCTTCATTGGGATTCAGAGGCATCCAAGCGAAGGAGCAGACAGTGGCTAACCACAGATGCTGAATAGCAACAAGCTTCTCTGAGTGCTGGGCAGCTACCTGTGATTATTTTCAGGCAGCGCCGTCCATCTGGAACCAGGTTGGGAACAGCAGTGCCTGGAATGGCTCTTCAGACATCTATTGCCACCTCTCCCTGTACGCATGCTTCTCCAGGAGAAACCAAACCCTGTCTGATGTTTTCCCCATCTCTGAATGCACCCTAAAATAGCAATGTCCCTAAAGCTGTGGGAACCCTCAGCACATTCCAGCACACATGAAGCCAGAGATGTTGGCCTCAGGGAAGAGGGAGAAGCCATGCAAAGGGCTGCCAGGGAGATTAGGTCAGCAGGTTTAAGGTGGCAAAATCCCATTAGGATTAACCCTGATTGACTAGCTGAAGGTCTCACCTTCCCAGCAAGCCCGTGAGAAGCCTGTAAAGGCTGATCAGCTTGTGACAGCGAGGCACAGGTATTTTTCTCCCTAGGCTGATGCCGAGCAGAGCTGTGTATGGGCTCCCCAGGCAGGGAGGGGAAAGACGGTCCATCCATGCCAACACATCCTTATGTTTCATTGTTTAAGCTCTTAAGCTCCTATTTGAATTTGAGATGTAAAACATTGAACTGATTAGGAAAAAAAGAAAGCCCTCCTTAATCCAGAGAGGAGGGCTGGATGAATGTTTCAGCCAGGCACATCTATGTGCATGGAGGCAGCTTTTTCTACCAACTCTGCCATTTCCCAGGGCAATGAGAAGGGGACCTGTCCCTTTCCCACAACAGGAAAACCAAAGCTGGGTTCTGCAAGTTCCCATGAGTCTCCTGCCATGTACTAGTGGCTAAAAGGGCAGAAAAGGTGGTAAGAAATGTGTCTACCTGCTCCTTGCTAGAGGGGGGCCTGCAGTGCAATCCATCAACAATATTGTAGCCTTTGCAACCTGTCACTACAGAGCCAGCAAAATAAACTGACCTCCAACATCTGCCTGTTGCGGGGCTGGAGATGAAAGAGTGGCAACACAAAGCCTTGGAAACAGCAACATGATGATTATTGTTATATAATCACACATAATAATGGCACAGGAGAGCACCGTGGACATAGTGAATTGGATAATCTCCAGCCCCTCCTAGTCCGACAGAAAGCAACAAAGACAAATGTCCCTAAATGCCAAGGCAAGTCAGCAACGAGCGTGTTCGCATCGTGGTCACAAACTCAACACCTACGTTAACGACAGTGTCTCTTGGCCCACTATTGGACCTCACATTGTGGAGGAAAAGAACATAGTTATGGGCTACTGTGCATGTTCTTATTTATAAGGTTTTAGCATTTCATTTTGATGCATACACCGTTGCAGACCACAGCGCACAACCAAGCCCTGGGGTGATGAGAGTGTGAGCAGCTCATGCCCGCACTCATCAGTCTGGCCCAAGCCAGCCCTGTGGTTCTGTGCTTTCCTGGCATGGAAAGGTTTGAAAAATATGGCAACCATAGGTGGAAAAACGAGTCTGCATGACATCAGCCCTGCTTGGAGGACAGCTGCAGGAGCAATCACTGGCATTGCAGCCGCTTAAGGCTGGAGCAAGCAAAATTTTGCATGGCAGAATGGATTGGCCCTGGACTGAGCATCATTAACTGCTTAGCACTATGGAAAAAGCTGACAAAGAAAGGTGGGAGCATCTTCCCCACAAAGCCAGGAAGACCCTGGGCACCCAAGCTGCTGGTGCACAAGGCAGCTTGGGTCTAGTACAAGACTGGGATCTGTGCCTGGGAAGGAATAAAGCTGGGACAATAAAACCTGCCCAAGTCTTTAACCAGGTTAGCCCAGGTGTGAGCTTCATGCAAATACAGCCACACTGCTCCTCTGCTGGCACAGCTACATGGGGCTGAGTTGAATCCCAGCAACTCACCTGAAGGTGTCTGCTAGCTCTCCACCACTCCACCTTGTTCCACATCAGCAACTCAGAAGGATGAATTTGTGACTAACTGTGCCTGGCACCTTGGCAGACCTGAGGCAACCTTGTGGAACAGAGGGAATCTGCAAAAAAACAAGTATGACCAGATGAAGGCTAGTCAGAGGGGTTTTTTTGCTTTAAAATTATGATTTATTTGTTTTGCACCTGGCTACAAATGCTAATAAAATGTGATTTTCAGCAGCATTTTTCACTCCTATTTTTTTCCAGGAAGAGTAAAAAAAGAAAAGTGACAAAAATTCTCCACTTCAGGAGAGACTTCCCTATCCCTGTTGCAAAAAGCCACTTATGAGACATTTCTGTTGAGATCTAGAAGTGACTTGAACAGGAATGCTGCTCGGAAGGGGAAGACCCTCAACACAACGACGCTTCCTACTCAAGAGTAACAGGGAGAGAAAAGTGGTAACGGGGGACAGAACATATTGGTAACCTGATGATGCCACAGAGATTTCTCAAAGGGCGATGTATACAAGCAACCACTAATTGTCACAGGAACAAGGGAGCTCTGGCGCAGCTTTACCACAGAGCATCCCTTGAGAGGGGCTTGCATGGGCCACTGGGACACAGCAGAGGAACGAAGCCCACTAACCATGCCAGCGCCCAGTGAAAGCCAAAGGTGCTCCAGCACCCACCACCCCTCCCACTGTGTGCTGCAGACACATGCCACCACCAAGGCCATGTGTCACGCACAGTTTGTAGGAGTTATGGTGTGACAGAAGGCTAACACTGTGCAGGCTGTGGGAGGGAACAGGGGCAGGATGCTCAGGCCAAGATGGATTGACGAAAGCTAAATGCCACTCTCCTGATTGAATCATTAAGGTTGGAAAAGACCTCTAAGATCATCAAGTTCAACCATCAACCCAACACTACCATGACCACTAATATATATATTTACGTGCTATTTACCGTCCTCATATATATCACCCTTCTCATATGCATTTTACTTACATTCAGGTAATCCTTAAGGCAGCAAATTCCTGCTAGGTGTGTCTTTACCCTTCTCTTATTTTCTTATTTCTCTACCCATCATTCCTGTCTGTAGCTATTTCTTGTCCTGCTTTCGGATTTTTACCTGTCCCATTTCGCAGAGATGGAGAGAAGCCCTGCCAGGGAGGCACTGGGAAACAAGTACCTGGGAGGGTGTGATCCCACAGGCTAAGCGTGCTTGAAAATTGGTGCATGGATGTGAGAGGGTTAAACCCCACGTATGCAGCAGTATGGCCAGCTTAAATCTCTCCGGAGAGATCAGATGCCCAATCTGCAGGTCTCCCTCATTAACAAGGCTGGGAAGAATTTGCAAAGCCTGCTCAGCTCCTGCAGGGGTGGACGCTGCCTGCCCCAGGGCATTGTCAAGGCTGAGCCATCAGAGCACACATTGCAGATGCACTGCACTAACAACGGTCAGGCTCCCATCTTCCTCACATCCCTTCGTGGACAATAAACTAGAGCTGATGTGCATGGGCAGAGCAGCAGGGGGGGGATGTGCACGGGGATGAGGAGGTGCCTCCTTCCTACCCTGGTCTTGGCAGCATCTGTCTGCACTGCTTGAGGAGCAGGATGCTGCCCCTGCGGGGTCCCAAGGGTGACAGGCTAGGCATTTCTGAAGGTCTACCCTTCTGCATCCTCACCCCTGCCCTCCAGCTGGTGGAAAGCAGCGTTGTTGCCCACCATTACAAGCACTGGGATGCTTTCTAACAAAGCACACCTCTCTCTAGGCATGCACACTTTCCTACGACAAACTTAGAATCGTAGAATGATTTGGGTTGAAGAGACCTTTAAAGGTCATCTAGTCCAACCGCTCTGCAGTGAGCAGGAACATATTTAGCAAGCTCAGGTTGCTCAGAGCCCTATCCAACTTGACCTTGAATGTTTCCAGGGATGGGACTTCTACTAACCTGTTCCAGTGTTTCACCACTCTCATCATAAAAAAAGTCTTCCTTATATCTAGGCTAAATCTACTCTCTTTTAGTTTAAAACCAACACCCCTTGTCCTCCCACAACAGGCCCTGCTAAAAAGATCATCCACATCTTTTTAAAGGCCCCCTTTAAATACTGAAAGGCCTCAGTAAGGTCTCCCCGGAGCCTCCTCTTCTCCAGGCTGAACAACACCAACTCTCTCAGCTTGTCCTCACAACAGAGTTTTTCCAGCTCTCTGATCATTTTTGTGGCTCTCCTCTGGACCTGATCCAACAGGTCCCTGTCCTTCCAGTGCTGAAGGGTCCAGAGCTGGACACAGTAGGTCCAGGCAGGGTCTCACCAGAGTGGAGCAGAGGGGCAGAATCACCTCCCTCAACCTTCTGGCCACTCTTCTTTTGATACAGGCCAGGATACAGTTGGCCTTCTGGGCTGCTAGCCCACATTGTCTAGGCTGTGAATGCACATTCCTCTGCTCTAAAAAGCTGGTACCAATCATTCCCTTCCTCATGTCTAATTTTCTCCTTCCTTCAACTTAAATCAGTGATGGGCTTCAAAAACTGAGTGCAACCGATAGCCTTCAGCGTGCTACATTGAACAGTGTGTGAAGCACAGGTAAGGCTGTATTTCTCTTTTTTCCTGTATCAGGGGGATGGGGCTGCTGAGATTGCTTTCCATGTGGCTGCAGAAATAGGAAGCTCCAGCGAAAGAGGTTTGGCCATGCAGTTCCAGGACACCCCTTTTTCCCTTCGCTTCTCATGGGTGCTATTAGCATGGCCACTCTTAGGCTGCAAAGATGCCATTTACCACGAGAGGACACCATCCTACCTCCGACTTCCTCGGCATACAACGGCTGGGTAAAAATATCCATAATAATATTACAGGGACCGACTGGAACACACACGTCGAGAGGAGAACAAGAAAGAAACAGTATGTTTATCATCCTGCTATATCCAGCAAGAACGCTGCCCTGCCATTTATTTATGCAGCAAGTACCCCTTTAAATATACAAATCGCAGGAACATTAGGCTGTAATAGGCAGACAAGGGATTAGTCTGAATCTACTTCATTTGGTGATTTGTGAGTGCCTGCGTGTGAGAGGGTACGTATGTGTGCGCGCGCGTGTGTGTGTTGGTTGACTTTAAAATGGAATAAACCACATTTAGCAGCTAGGTAGCTATGGAAACATAACCAAAATTGTTCTACCACCTTTCTGCTGCTCTGCTTTCTGCAGCCCTGCAAATACCGTCAAGGGAGGACGGAATATTGTTTCTTATAAATAATAGAATGTAAAGAGCTACAGAAAGAATCATTAAATTAGGATCTTGAAGTGGGGATAGTTCAGGGGAAAAATGCCCGGTAGCTGTAATATTAGTTTCTGATGACTTCACGATGATAAGGGACTTAATTTTATTCTTTTGTCTGTATTTTTGCAATGTACAGAAAGGTGTAGGCTGAGGAAATATACGTATTTTGGTGCATGTGCTTGTGGGGAGGCGAGTATGTGTGTATATGTATATAAATACATATGCACAAACACATTCCAAACTGCGTCAGCACAAACAGAAATACATCAACAGCATTTTGGTGTTCAAAAAGCAAAGGACTTCACCTGCTACCCGGCTTTTTCTGCACACTGCAGCCACATCCAGAAGCAATTCCAGCTCTGCAGCTCCACTCTGCCCCAGCTGGGCTCCCCAGTTTCTCTCCCGACCTACAGATTTGCCAGTAATCCTGCCCATGGCCCTCCCAAAGCGCTGCCAATCTTGTTGAGGTATTTAGAGCCTGAGAAGACTGGTTATGTATCACAGCTGGTTTTAAAGAGCCTTTAAAACTGGGAATTAAATCCTGGCCCACTGGGCTCAACCAGAAAATGCTCAGTTGTTTTCACTGGGGCCAGGATTTAATCCTCGGACACACAGAGATTTTCCAGGGCTGAGCAGTCAGGGTGAGTCCATGTAAGTCTTTTAGGGTTGAAGTTTGTCACCCGGTGCAGCCCAAATGACAGCATGATGTACAAATGGCACTTTTCCACCACTCAGCTTGCAACCTTCCCAAACAGGAGGGTCTGACTGGGAATGGCCAGGACAAGGACAGAGCACAATGTGGGACTTGCAGTCCTACAGGCAAATGGTAGCAGGGGGTCGATTTGATGTGCCAGTTCTTACTCATGTTCCCCCATTGATCTATTTTTTGGGTGCTGGCACAGTTAGCATTCCCAGCTGCCAAATACAGAGAGCCAAGACTGCAGTATCTATACAGTATCAGCCCTGGCCAGAGCAGAGGTCCATCCAGCTTCACATCCACATCCTCCAAGCCACCCATGACTTTCTTCCTCTAGTTTGCTCCTTCAGCCCTCTTCAGATCAAGATGTCCTGGTCACTTAAGGTCCTCCTACTGTGAGAGGTACTCTGTAGCTTCCTTTCAAACCTTTTCTTGTGTCTGAGACATAGACATGAGAACTACCTACAGTAACCAAGCGCTACAGGGTGCACCATGGATGTATTCAGTCACACAATGACAGGCTTGGTTTTATCCTCCATTTTTTTCGTATTGGCATTTCTGGAAATGGCCTACAATACCTCTACAATCTCCTTCTAAAGAAGTAAGAGCTCATTTAGACTATACCACTATATAAGTATAGCTACTGTTGATTTTTCTCCATGTGCAGTTCCCAACAATGAATCTCCTCTGCCATGTCATTACGTAGCCATCAGTACACTGCAACCCTTCTGCACGTCTTTGCAGTCAGCTTTTATTGACAATGTCCTGAATAATGTTGTGTCCTTGCAAATTTTGTTTGCTTCCCTTTCCAGATTGTTTGTGGATAGGACAGCACAAGCCCTACCGCAGATCCCTGGAGGACTTCACATGTAATCCCTGCCCACAGTGCAAAGGAATTGCTTTTTCTCAGACACCACTGGAGAAGGCTGTTGGCTCACAACAGCATCTCCACTCCTACCCCATGGCAACTATATTTCTGAAAGCCTTTTTGGAGGACTCGGAAAAGTAGCTCAGTGCTCCAAATGTACTGAGCTTATGCAAATACTGCTTTATGCCAGAACCATGAGCCATAAACCCGCTCCTTTTCATCCTGGTGCACATGCATGCCTGCTTTCTGTCTCTCTTCTCCCTTCGAGCCTAGCAAGGGCACATCTTAACCTGCTCTCACATTCAAGGTCTGGTCCATTGGCTAAAGCTCCCTAATCAACTAGCTCCTCACCCACCAGGCTGGCCTCCAGCAGCACTAGGATTTCACACCCCACTGCAGCATGAGAGGAGGGTAGAAGCTTCTCCTGCACCTGAATCACTGACCCTCCTGTGTGATCCATGAGACTTGAGTTGGATGGGAACCTTTATCAGCACTGAGACATGAGCTAGAAGAGAACTTGCTTGCTTTGGGCTTGCCCAGGACTCAAAGAACTTAGTAAGATGTGGGAAGCCCACCACCTCTCAGAAGACCGTCTGTGCTTGCAGTTAGGGTTCTCCAAGGGATCCCAAGGAAATGGATGCAGAGGACACTTTTACTGTGCTTTAGAGTCTGAAGCAAGATTTGCTTCTGCATATATTAGCCTGTCTACATGTCAGATGTTCTGACTAAACTCTCTTAGGATGAGTGATCCTAGGAAGTCCTCTCTTTCTCCTCAGACCCCAGGAGAAGTCAGGCCAACTAGCTCAGCACAGGAACCAGGCTGAAGAGGTAATGTCAGAAGAGAATACCATGGGCCATAGAAATTGCAAAAAATCTCAACCCTAAGAAGCCACTTTCACAGTTCAGAACTAAGTGTCATTCTGCACCGGTGGATGCCAGAACATGTTTTTAACACTCAGAAATCATATGGGCTCTGGGCCTGAACCTGCTTAGGCTGTTAGAAGGACAGAATTGCTGGCAGAGATTGTCCATCCTCCAGACCCATGCAACACACTGAAGAACTTGGCTCCCACCAGGGCCTCTTAGTAGAGATGCCTTCTGCCAAGGAGGAAGGAGAACGGGTGATGAAGCAAATACCTTTGGCAAGCTTCAGAGTTAGTGCTGCTTGATTAGCAACAATAGAGGGCTTCAGAGGCAGCTGTGCTGCTCCATCTCCTCTGCCATTATCAAGCCAGCCTTGTGAGACAGCCCAATTAGGGATAAGGCCCTGCCCTTCTTCAGATATTGGATTTGCCAGGCACAGAAGCAGCCATGCCAACTTCTTCATCCTGCCTGATGGAGGGAGCGCTGCCCAATCACATCCCAACCCTGTGCTGTCGGTCTGGATTCAGAGATTGGGAGTACGTCACTCTCCAGCCCAACGTGTTGTTGTTTTAACAATCAGAAGGATGGAAAAACAAAAGCCTTTACTGTCTATTGTTAAACTTTACTGTCTAATGTTTTAATAAACAGTCAAGTTCTTCCTCCGATCATTAAATCAGCAGTAAAGCAGGATGGAGACTGGTTTATGAGATTCTATCTGCATCACTAACATACAAATGTGAGGTCTTGGCAGCTGCAAACAGCTACTCCCTGTTGCATGGCTTCCTGCCCACTTCGAGTGCTGGACCTGCTGCTGGTTTGGAAGAGGTACAGCTCATCCCACTTCATGGGAGATGGGCAGAGAGAGACCTCTCAAGGGCCCTCCTCACCTAATCCTTCACTAAACTCTGCAGCAGTGGAAAGAAGATAGTGCAGATATGAAGTTCTGCCCCCAAGAAGGATTAGGGAATCCTCCTGGAGATGGTGAATGAGGCACATGTTCTCAGAATTGTTTTGGACAGGCAAGCTGAGCAGTGCTGTTTACTGCTAAGTCTTTGGCAATTGAATGGAAGCACTTAAATGGCACTAGTTGACCACGTCCAGTGGTCAGAGGCACAGTTTACAAATAGCCCATAGCTCCTGTTGTACCCACAGTGTCACAGAGCCCAGGGGTTCATCAGGACTCTCAAAGGAGCTGGATGATTTGCTAGAAGGGAACTAAACCAGCTACAGATAAGGGCTTAAAAATAGCAATCATTAAAACCACAGGTTTTGGGGTGAGAGAGATAGGACACGTTACCATATAGCTGGGTGCGACCCCACAGTCACCCTGCAGCAGCAGATTCTGGTTCCGTGCTCCACAGCATCAAAGCTGGGACACTGCTCCATGGGGTTGAGTGCCACAAAATTAGACAACATCTAAAGAAACTTAAACCCTTTGTTACCTCTGGGATTATTTGTGTTTGCTTGAAAGCATTAACATACTTTAATCTTTGTTTTTCCAGGAATTCCCAGCATCCAGCCCAGCAGCTGAGGGCTGTGTGGAATTGAGTGCAAGCAGACATGGTGGTCCATCACATACACTCCACATAAGACTAACTTCTAAACACCTTCCAAAAAGCTTTTCTGCCACTTTTACTCTAAAAGTAACAATAATCATCCTACCACCCATCCCAAAAGTAATTTTTAAGAGTTTGCAGTCATTGCATCAACTTTGATTAGTAGCAGTGAGGTTTTATCTCCTCAGGGGCAGCTCTGCTGGCAATAGATACCTGGTTTCCTGCTTACCACCATTTGTGGGGTATTCCAACCATTTGTCCAGTTGTAAAATTATTAGCACATTATGCCTGGGCAACGACTTGTAATTTTCTCCTTTTATCACCAAATAAACAGTTTGGAAGCCAACCTCCCAGAGTGAGAATAGAAACCAACTTACTACTTACATGCACATAACTGACTCCACGAAGAGAGATGGTGCAGGAACACAGAAAAGCCTTCAAGAAAAGAAAGGAGACGTGACTATTTTGTAAGGTTTTTCTGTAATGAAATGAACATTTCATTACAAAAAAATGTCCAAAAAAGGACATTTCCAGGGGAATGAGGGAAAAGAGACAAAGTTTTGAGAAGTCCTTCAGGAGAGGGTCACTGGAATAAATTTCCTGGATAACAGTTCCAGCAGGACGTGCCCTGGTTTTCCATACCTCAGCTCCAAATGCCAGTACTCGCAAGTGAACACACCTAGATACCTGGAGAGCTTTGGGAAAGAAAAATACAGCAGTTAGCTCACACAGTATCACTATAGCCATTCCAACTATATTATAGCTATATATTTCTAGCTATAGCTAGAAGAAAGGGGCTTTGATGGAAGAAGGAGATTGTTCTAAATGAAAAAGAAATGCAGTTTATAGAGAGTGAAAACTGGTCCTAAATCTAAGTCTAATTGAATTATAAATAGTCTGGATGCTTCATTTCTATTCACAAGCTTGTTAAACTTCCAAATATATGTATATATAATCTTATATTTTCTAAACACTTCTATTCAACTTTCTGTTTCTACATGACATTTTCTATTTCAAAGTTGACCTATTTTAAGGAGTAAGAAAATTAGCTGAATTCCCCCAAATCAAAATGCTTCACTCTGGGTTGAATAAAATATTGGGAGGGGGTGTTTTTTTCCTTTCTCCAGAATAAGTATACTCCTCTCTGGGAGCTACCAGAACGGATTTTATTTATTCTTTTGAAATCCAGTTCAGCCATGGAACAGAAAAAAAAGCTTCTACACAATTTGCACAGCAATGATTTCCAGCCTACTTCCACATTTCGAATTAAGCTACCTAATCTATCCCATGGATTTGGGATATAGGAATTTGAACTGTAACTAGGGATTGATAAATTGAGTAATGGGTTTTGTCTATAACAAAGGTTTCTTGGGGCAATACCTCCTATAGAAGAACTGATCGTAGCCTACTCTGTCCTATCGAACACAGATTTCTCTCGAAACCCGCCAATGCAGTTTGTTGGCAGCTTTGGAAATAAAGGCGAGCGAAGATTTTGCATTGCATGCCAGTCTGGCAGGCCAACCTCTGGATTAATTCACTCACAGTCAAGTGGCAGCTTTTAGGAGTCATTCTTCAAACATCTTGAACACTTTCTCTTTGATTAAAGAGATTTTTAATCGCTGCAAGATACCTTACAATACAGCTGCCATTGGTGTGAGAGGAAAGAGGTTCTGAAAGCCAAAGTTATATATTGGAGCATCCATGCAAGACTGCATGTTTCAGTTTGTTGTTCTTGCAGAGGCTTGTTAATAAGGATGACTTACTCTTTGCAAATAGCACCAATGCTGTTGGTACATGAGAGACTGTCCATGAGAGAGTTGGGAAAGGCTCTGTCACTGGAAGGTCTGGGCACAGTGACATGGCAGGAGGTTTTCTTTCTGATGCGCTTTATTCTTTCTTTTTTTTTTGTGCTATCCCAATGCCGTTCTCCTATTCTGCAACAATGTTGGGCTGGAGACAAAAAAAAAAATATCCATTTTGATTAGTATTTGCACATCTCAGAGCCTTTGCTCCAGGCTGCCTGGAGGCTGTTGGACAACTCTGCACCATCACCAGGTTTCCTTGACGATGCCTACAAGATTTTCTTTCTAAAGCCAGACTCTGAAGCACAGATCTCCTCTGCACACCAGTCCCTGCAAAACAGTCCTCATTTGAAGAGTCAGCCGCCAGAATATGTGATGGAGTGAGATCTGTATAGCTTTCTGATAGCATAGCATGGAGCTCAACTTTCCAAAACTTTTCACAAAAGGTTGTGTTGGGACTGCTCGGTGCAATCAGTGCATGAGCTGTTAATGCGGAACTCATGATTGCTTGCAGCAATCACGGGGTATGAAAACGCAGCAGGATTCAAAGGAAGATCAGCCACTCACACAAGGTAACAAGGACATCTTAAAATGAGCAGCTATTGAATTGGGATTGGGAGCTAATTTATCCCAAGGGAAGGTTATTTGTTAACTGACTCTTGAAGAGTTTCTGATAGAGCTGAAGGAAGAGTGACAATTCCTCTTCACAACAACCCCCAAGGATTATTCATCCTCCTCTGGAATGAAAACTAAAGCTTCTTTAAGAAGGGGCTCAGAGACTACAGACAGTAGCACAGACACTCCAGGTTCAAATCCCTATTGCCTGAGCAAGACAGAGCTTTTCCAGCCCCAGAGACCAGGGCTGATGCCTCCCTGTTTGGGATGTCCCTCTAGCTTGCTGCCACTTCAGATGGGCATCAGCCCCTCAAGGATGCTATGTCATATCTGCAGCTACTTATGGATGGTCAGTTAGGTGCCTGCGTTCCTACCTCAAAATGTCTTTAGTCAGTGGCCATTTGAGAGACAGAAAATCTTATTCAGGCAAAGAGGCTTCCTCTAACTCTGCTACCACTCATACCTCCTTGTTTTGATAAGCAGCTGTGCAACTGATGACTTGCTAGATCCCGGGTTGGTCAATTCCCAAAGCCAGAAACGTCACAAATATGTTAATCCTTATTTCTTTCCCTTAAATTTCTTGCAATATTTCCCATTCCTTCTCTTAATATCTTTGTGAGACCATTACCTTGAGACACATCTAGGCCCTGCCCAACTTCAGTGGACACAGGAAGTGTGTTCCACATGGACACTCTTTCACTATCTTGTGAAGAAGAGTCTCCTTTAAGCTGTACAGAGGCCTGAAGACATATTAGAGCTGGTCAAATGAAGTCAGTCCCCTAAAAGATCAAGGACATGAGGTAGAGATTGAGAGATTCAAATTGAAGAGCCAGTTCTGGGTAGCTGTAAAAATTCAGAAGTCTGTGATTGAGAAGCAGAGTTATTTCCTACTAGGAAGTCCAGTGGGTCATGCTCCTCACCCAAACTACCAGCCCATTCAGACCCAGGCAGAGCGGAGCATCCATTTTAATCAATCCCCACATACCCCACAGGATGGAGACAGTTTAAACATAAGGTGGGTGGACCACAACCTGCAGAAGGGGGGATGCCCTATGCATCCTGGCATCTCTGCAGGAGGCATCCAGTCCTGGGGCTCCGCTCCAGAGACAGCAAATGACTCTGAACACAAGCAAAGACAAAAATGAGGCTCAGAGCAGTAAAATACATCAGTGACAGGATCTCAAAAAGAGACAAATGAAGTTGAAAATTGTCCTTGTTTATTTTAATGTTTGGAATGTTTTCGAGGTGATTTATGCCCCCACTTCAACGTGTTTCTCTCTCTTTGTCTCTCTCTCCCTTCCCCCTTTTTTTCTTTAAAACAGAAAAAAAAATATTTGGGAGTTAATTGGATTTCCAGGCTTCGCAGCCAGACACTGTAATTGATCTCTGAAGAGATGGATTTGTCGGTTAGCTGGGCATGAATTTGACAACAGGAGAGAGAAAGGAAGAAAAATTTCTCACTGCACACAGAGCAAAAGGGGGGTCATGTCAGCAGACCCAGCAACCCACAGCAAAGTTCCCCCTTTTCCCTACCTGTGTCCCAGATTTCCAAGTTAAATAGCACTTGTTCCTTTAGGCCCCTTCAAGTAAGACGGCCAGGAGAGCTGAGCTGACTGGGACAATCCTCTTCTTTAAAGCTATGTCTCAGAGGAAATTTTTTGGCTTCTCTTTTGTCCCAGGTTTTTGAAGCTACAGATGGGAAAACACCTGTTTGCCTTTCATCCATGACATGGGATACTCCTTGCCTTCTCATTCCCTCCTTTTTGTCCTGCCTTGAAAGTCCGTTATCCTCAAAGCATGAATGCCTCAAGCACGAGCCCTTGTAACTGCAGCTCCTGCCACCTCACAAACCTCCCCAGTTAGCATTTGCTCCTCACCCTAGCCGAACCTTCACCCCAAACCCTATATCACTCAGTCCTACTCTCCTCAAAAGGCAGGTGCCATCTTAAATCTCCTTGAGTTTCTTGTAGCAGCAGAATGTTTCACACTGTGAGGTAAAGAAGAGGCATTGAGTTGGGGGGTGCGCTGCCCATGCCCGTTTGGCCCAACCAGTTTCCAAGAGTCTCCAGTGAGCCAACTTTACACTATCAGGCAGGGGGCTGGTCAGCAGCACAACAAACCTTGACCATGCAACAGAGGTTTCTCCTCTGCTGTATGTAACAAAGAAATTTATATTCTGGTCTCAGCTTAGCTATTGCAAGAGGCCTGATCTTGCAGTTCTGGAAAGATCTGTACTCAGTGATGCTGTGCCTGAAGGTACCTCACTAAAACCTGCCACGGTCCCTTGCTCTCTGCTGCCCAGCTCCTCAGCAGATGGCAAGCAGCCGTTTCTGACAGACTCCAGCACGCTCCAGCAGCATCCACAGGGAATCCAGGCTCCCACAGATCTCTGCAGGTAAGCCCACATGGGAATTCAGCGCAAAATGAACACAGGAGCAAATTTCCAAGAGTTATCCTTGCAGTTTAGAATTACCTTCTTCAGCGTGGACAAGTAAGACATTTCTGGGAGCACAGCCACACAGCGCAGGCCAGTGCAGCAGGGCAAGCACTGGTTGTCAGGGCAGAGGATCCTTCACCCACGACAGAGGTGCACCCATCCTTCCATCCCTGCACACATAAGCCACAAGCTACCAAAAGACCTTGGTTATCTTGGAGAATGCCACAGGGAATAAGCTCTATGCAGAATTTGCCTCTTCAGCACAGGACTCGTCTTGTCTCTTTTCACTTTTTGCTGCACATTTATCTGAAATACCAGTCTGGTGGTCTACTGGTAGAGCTTGCAAGGAGCCAGGAAAAATCAACAGCTTTTCTGAGACAGACTCCCCTTTCCACTTGTGGGTAACCCAAAGGAAGGTATCACATTCCCATACACCTGCCAACCTGCCCAGAAGATGAGGAATTGCAGCCCTTTTATCCCTTAGGGGTCTGTGTGAAAAGCCAAGCGCTGGTCGTGTCGTGCTGATGTTTCCCTGTTCAGAAGCAACCCTGTAATAATTGACCCAGCATTTCTGCGCTGCTGACACCACCCTGGCACAGCCCCGCAGAAGGAAACACGGGGCTTGCACAATGCATAATTAAACCATAGAGCTAACTTCCACGGGAAGTTGTTGTGGCCAAGAATTTGTGACATTTCGGAAAGGAAGCAGGCCGGTATGCGGATAACAAGAATAGCCAGAGTCACGGCAGCTAAATACCAACATCTCTGCTGAAAGTGATAATAATATTGCAGGCAGCCTCCAGCTATTGGAGATGATGAGCAGATCTAACATGGGGCAGATTTGCCTTCTGCTGCACCTCCCTATGCAACACCCGCTTCTGGCCACCCCTTGGAGAAGATATGGAGTTATGTGGATCCTATCCAGTTCCTGCAGTTCCCCTCTCCTAGTCTTTTTCCTAAAGCCCGTGTCAAAAATATTATGCAGTCTTATTTTGCTGTTGTTTGCACTGGATATAAAGCTCCATGTAATGGGCGATTTCTGGAATTAAAAAGCAAGTTTATAGGCAGGAACACTGTTCTGTGCAGGTGTAAGATATCACTCACTCCTGAGCATTACAGCTACTACAGACTGTGACAAGGAAGCAGCTCACAAATGGTCACGCGAAGGAAAACATCTGTTAGGAACTAGCAGGTACACAGATCATCTGCAAATTGCACAGCTTGTGCCTGATTTTCCCTGGCTTTGTTTAGCAACTTGCTGTGCTGCGATGCAGGAGGCAGCTGCTCGCAGGAGGAACCTCCGCGACACAGAGCTGGAGACGATGGAGGCAAGACAGAACTAGGCACAACATCCCCTTGACCCTGCAGAAGATGTAGGTCATGCCACAGGCATTATTTAACTCAGGACCCCTCCAGAAAGTCAGGTTATGCTTTTCAGCAGGCATAGTGCCCCTTTCCCAGCAGAGCCAGGCTCTCCTGCCCCAGAAGTACCTAATTTTGCCTGCACACAGGCTCCTTGGGCTGGCAGCACACAGAATCACCCTTTGCCTCCAGCTCACACACAAAAGATTTCCTGATCTCAGCTAGACCTTTACATCTGCTTTGTGTTATGGGGCTTAGATCAGGAAACAGAATCCTTCTGTTTCCAGACAGGATCTCTGGTTGATCTCTGGCCAGCCTTGGGACTCAACCACAGTTCCCAATGCCTCATGTAGTGGCTGGAAAGGAGGATCCTTCCGCACCTCTCCTGATCACCCACCCATGTAAAAGGACTCAAACATCTCAGATGCAGCCCACAGCAGTGGCTGTGTCCAAAATTTCTCTGCCTACTCAGGATCCAGGCCCCTGGAGTCCTTCTCAGCCTTGCTCAAAAGCTCTCCCCATCCACCAGGGAGCTGAGGGAAGAATTTGGCTTCGTTTTTTCCCTTTAAAAATGATTTAACAACATTTATATGCCCTTTAGTTCTTGAGCAAAGGAAAAGATGCAGGAAGAGAGGACCTCATACTGCCATAGCCTGCTTTGAGCTCCTGCTCTCCTGGGCTCTCCATCAGACACATCAACGCCTTTCGCATGTGATTTATCATGTCAAGAGGAGTTCACCACTTCTGACACTGAGCAACAAGACTTATTAAGTCCTGGACACACACCTTAGCAATCGATGGGAATTTCAACTGTGACTTCATTGAGAAAGGGATCGAATCTTTTACAATCCCATTCCTCAAACACAGTGGTCTTGCATGTTGCAGAAGCCCCATGTAAACCTTGGGGCTTCATAAGCATCTGCACGTGCTTTGGGTGGGCAAAGGGTCACTGTACGGAGCCTGGTGAGATTGCATGTGAAGCACTATGCACTCCTTGTCACCCAAAATTGAGGTCAAGGATGGGAAGCACAGACTGGAACTGGCTCAGAGGAAAGCTATCCAGACCATCAGAGCAAAGGTGGCCTTTTTACAGGAGTCAGCTTCTAGGAAAGTCTGACTTGTTAGTCTAAGAAAATGAAGGTGGAGAGGTGATCAAATTCTTCTCTCTCCATGTATCAGGAGGTTTAACAAGAAGGAAGAGAAAGTGCTACTTAAGGTGAAAGGACAACATCAGCAAAAGGTCATAAACCACTCATGAATAAATTTAGGTGAGAAACTAGAATAATGCTTCTTGCTGTCCAAACAATTAGGGGAAAAACTAATGCAATATAAAGGGTTTCTTTCAGCCTAGGAGAGGGACAAGTTGCCTCATCGGCTGCAGTAGCAAAGAGCAGAACTTGATGGCTCAGAGGTCCTGCCCCAACTCTGTCTTGGTTGTTAAAGCAGCATTAGTGGTCTCAGTTGTTAAAGCAGCGTCACTGCGGTCGTGCAGACTAAGGATGCCGGAGAGGCAAGGTGTGCTGGGAGAGACAACACATTTGTGCACAGTCAACTCATTTAACTGGACAAAAACATGACAAATTTGAGGTTTGGGTCTGACACAGAGCAGTAAAAACCAGAAAAATATAAATCAAAATGCAATAATGCACAGAAAACAGCTGACCAGCCACCGAGCACAAGGGGAAGAGAGGGCGAAGCACAAGCAGAAGCTCTCTGCTGACAAACCAGCTCTGGCTGTCCCGTAGCAGCCCATACAGAAATCCATATAGAAAATCATTAAACAATTACTACCTCCATTGGAAGAAGATCATCCTTTGAAGACATTTCCCCGGAAACCTCCTTTCGCAGCTGTCAGACAACCCCTCGCCTCATCAGAATAATTACCTGGAGTAAATGCTATGTAGATCAGCAAACACTTTAGTACTTTAGCAGAAGGAGGGCACAGCAAAAGGAGCCAAGGCATCTTTACAAACTCTGCCTCCGTGCAAAGTCGTGGGCCCCATACCAGGTCATACCAAAACACCACCACACCAAGCACCCCATGGAGATGTCACCAGCCAAGCACCAACCTTCGCAAGCCTCAGTGACCTCCGGGGAAACAGGCTGTTTCCAGCAGAGAAAGGGTTTTTTTCATGAAATAATCACTCTGTGCCAGCTCAGTGGTTTGCCAGAGGAAATGATCCGCCTGAAAAAATTACCCAGCCAAAAAAGTAAGGTCTAATATACTGGCTGACTTAACACACAATATTATCACTCCCTACAGACAGAAGCTTCTCTTATTTTGAAGGTGTTTAAGCACCTGATTGCGCTTAGGCCTAAATACTTCTCAAAAATCTGGCCCTTCATGCAGAACCAAGATAATCTTTGAAGACACAGCAACTCAACTAGCTTTGCTAAATCGATCTCGCTGTTACTTTATTCAGCGTAAAAAAAGTTCCCAGGGATCACATTTCTACCAGAACTTGTTAACAATTTATAACTATCACTTTAATCATTAAAAACAAACAAAGGGAAAGGGAAAAAAAAATCATTAAATTAATCCCTGATCTGGAATCCCTGAAGAGAAAAACAAATTATTTTTCAAGACTCAAGAATTAGGGGCCAACCTTCCAGATCGTGTAAAAACTCGAGTAGCAAGTGCGTGCATAGGCTGCCAGGCAGCATCTGAGGCTGCTGGAGGACAGGAGGAGGGTTTGCATTGCTTTGAATCTCTTTGCTGTCATTCTCTACAGAGCCTGGCAACCACTTTGTGATAGAGAGAGGCAACATTCAAGGCGGGATGAGCCTTTTAACCTCTTGGAGTTATTTCCAAAGGAGCATAGGCTGAGTCGAGCGTTGCAGTTAATGTGCTGGAGCTGCACTGCCGTTGGTTCAGCCTGAGCAAGGAGAGCCAAGCCTTGCAGAAACACCATGAGGACCTGGACCACAACCTGCCACCCCTGGGCTTCTGGGAAAAGCACATCCTTGTTTCCTAGGGAGCTCTGGCTGCTCTGCCTCACTGTGTTCCCATTAAAATTGGCACCCCTCCCACCCATTCGTGTTTCTGACAGCCAAGTGGGCTCCTGGTTCCTGACCAAACTCATAAATTAAGGCAGCAAGGCCTGTAGGAAACATGAGGAGCTTTTATTAGACCAGCTGATACAGACAGAAACAAGGAGAGGTCTTGGATGCAAATGCTGCTCTAGTCTCATGAGACTCAAAGTCCAGATACTTGTCAGGTTTGGGTCAGATTTTTTTGTTGGTTTTTTTTCCCCATTTGGCCTAATAAAGGTATTATTGATCCTCTAAAAGCCACAGTTCACCACAATTACAACTCCACCATCACTAAAAATAAATGCCTATGTTAAATAGAGAAAAAACAGTGCAGAGGCAGGAGGAGGAAGCACCTTTCACTGTGGTACAAGGGAAAAGTAGCGGCAGGGCTGACAATAGGATCCCAACCTCAATCCCAGATTTTTTTTGCACCTGGCTGAAGGAAGCATCCTTCAAGAGAGGAACATGCCCATGGCTGAGCGAGCTGGTCCACCCAAGAGAGGGCACTGATACGCTGACCAAGCACGAACCTCTCCTGGTCCTCCCCATCAGTACCGCTTTCTCCTCACCTCCACACCAGTGATGACCTTCCCACTATTGAGTTCTCCATCACAGTCCTGGCAGGGGTTGCCACGACCCCACCCAACACAAATCAATGGGGCGTCACCTCCATGGGGCGAGGACAGGAAGTCATGCCAAACCAACTTCCTCTCTGGTGCTGCAGCCATGTGAAGGGGTGATGGTGAGGAACACTGGTGGAACAACCTGGGGTGGGGGGAATGGGGGCTTTCACTTTTTCAGGCTGTTAACTGTAATTACCCTGGTTTCTGAGATGTAATTATCTCGCAATCTCAAAGCAAACACCCTGGAGGAAATTGCACAGTTAAAGACAGCACGGTATTAAAAATAAATTATGAGAGTCCTGCCTGCTATTGCTGCGAATCTGTCAGCGTTTCCACTCTAAAAGCCCCGGCTTGGGGGAGCTGGAATCACCCAGCTGTGACTTTCCCTGCCAAACTGTCTGCCTAGACAGAGGATCGCGCCACGTCTCTCTTACGCTGCAGAATTACAACCAACCACCCCCTCCCTGCTCCAGAGGCATTCAGCTTGGTCACAGACCAATTACAACGTTGCTGCACTTTGGGGGTGGGGAGGTTGTTTTGTTTGGGGTTTTTTCCCAGAGGAATGAAATTCTGCAGGCTGTTTAATACGGCGCACGAACAAAGCGTGCTAGGTGTTTGGAAACAAGTCAGCTGCTAACAGATCACAATATCCCTTCCTCTTGCTGAAGGAGTTCCCGGGCCTCTGCTCTGCTGCCCTTTTTGTTGCTGCTTGAGTGATTCCTGTAATTAGGACTGTGCTTTATCCTAGATTGCCATACGAGGGACTCATCCTGGGAGGTGGAGGAACCCAGACAGTTCAAGAGCTGGAGTCTCCCCAGAGGCCCACGGCTGATCTTTTGCTTGGCTCCCATCTGCAGAGCTTTGCTCAGCCTCAAGCTCCATGGCCAGGCCACCACTCCAAGCTGCATGGCTGCAGCGTGAGTGAAGGAAGGAAGGGAGAACTGGGAAGCAGGGCTGAGTTCTTCATGGGGCTATGGAGCATGCAATGAGGCCACCAGGGAGGACTCGAAGCTTGCTGTTGGTTTACTTCTAATTTTGGCGTGTCTTTTCCATCCACTGCCGTAAGATAATACCAGCCTAGACTCAGACATACACCTAAAGCCAGCAGAGCTATGCTGTCTTAGCTCAGCAGAAGACTTCCCAGTGTCATCCCAAAGTGCCTTCCCTGGTAGCATTCCTCTTCCATGGCAAGTTCCTTCATGTGGGCAAAACTTCAGATCACAAGAAGGTGTGGGTGACCTCAACAGAGCACGTGCCCCAACCACAACCCACCACATCACACGGAGAGGACATCTCAGGGAGGAAACCGTACCTTAATGGCTTTAAAAGCTGTAAGCAACGCTCGGATACATCCTTAACATCTACAGAGAGCAGGGACACGCCACCATCTCCAAACCATCACACTCATGACACAAAACATGACTTCATCCATTCTGCCATAGCTGAGGTGGACAAGGGACTCCCAGAAACATGCTGAGCCCCCAGTAAGATGCTCTCTCTGCAAGAGATGATCCAAAAAAGACCACCATTGTGCCTTTCATCCAAAATACAGCTTCCCTCAGGAGTCCTGCAAATGGTCTTCTCCAGTGCAGAGCTATGCCCTACGGTGTGGGTAATTAGCGGACGTTTCTAGGGGATGAGATACAACCTATAACAGTACTGAGCTCTACTTAGTTAAAACCCTAATACTTCTTCCAGTATGAATCAGTCCAACTGTCTCACCACATATCTAGTCACTCATAGGATGCAAAGAACAAGTCTGGAGAGCCCATTAAAAGCCACTCAACTGGAAAATAGTTTCTGGCCTGATTCTAGCACTGGGGTCTTAGTCGGGGAGAGAAATCTGACAGCAAGAGTGTGTCTGCAGGGAGGAGGAGGCAGAGCTGTTAACTACTTCACCAATCTAATGTATAGCACTCTCCAAGAATAATTAATAATTAATATTCGTACCCTGCTTAAATCTGTTGACTCTGTAAACCACAGCCTCTCACTTAAAGGACTCTCAGCATGCTGAGACAAACTGAAGAACAACCCCCACAGAGAGACTCAGCATAAACAAGAGCAACGGCAACACCCAGATACTCAGCCTTGGTTTTAATCCCTCTTCTTCTCTTGCCCTCTTTATCTTGTTGAATTAAGCAAGATTCCTTAGCAGCGACTCTGGCCAGAAGTGGATGAAGAGTTCAGTATGACAGGATCTGGGTCTTTGGTCATTTCAACAATACAACCACTTCTTTAGTGGGAGCAGCAGGATCCTGCACCTACAGGAAAACCAGGTGATCAAGCCCAGACAGCATGGGACTATGAAAGGCAGGTCCTGCTTGATGAACCTGATCTCCTTCTATGACAAGTGGACCCAGCTAGTGGACAAGGGAAAGGCTGTTGATGTTGTCTACCTGAGCTTTAGTAAAGCCTTTGACGCTGTTTCCCACAGCATTCTCCTAGAGAAACTGGCTGCTCAACACCAGGCACACATTTTTGGTCACAAAACTCCGGTTTGTTGCCTTCACTCCAACCTATCCTTCCCTCTGTGGTGTGCAGCATAGGTCCTACTCCGCTTAGCCCTCATTCAAATCTGCAGACGTACTTCACAGTTTCCCTCTTTTACTCACCTTCCAACATTGTCACCCTCTTAATCTGAGTTTCAACCACCAAAAAATGTCTGATGTCTAGGCACCATGGTCATGGTATCTGTGGGATCACAGTCCTGTGAGTTAATAACGTATGGCTGAGTATCAACTGCATGCTGAAATCAAGCTATGAGGTAACCCACGGTTGCACACACTGAAAGGTGAAGAGATGAAATGGGGCAGGACAGGTTTTCTTCATAGGAACCACAACTCCCAGGGAATAAGACCTTCTCCTCTAAAATGTCACAAAACAGAAGGTTTGAAGGTCTGGACCAAGTATTAGGCATCTTTGTGAACTTGGCCTATAGGATCACCCAGACTGTCCTAATTCTATCTCTGTAGCATCTCTGGAGACAAGCTAACTTCCACGGAAATCACAGACCACTTTCTCTCTTGACTTTACTTAAGATTGGAAGGAGACCTTTAATAACTTCCAAATATCGCACACTGGGGTAATTCAATATACACACAAATGACTTGTTTTGCAGCAGATGTGGGTCATTCATTGTATGTGTATATTACCACTTCTGCTGTATTCCAGGTTTGGTAGAACATGAAAAAATCCTTTTTCATTATAAGGAACATTATTGTATCATCTGCATTATGAGTTGTATTTTGTCATAGCTACAATTTAATCTGGTGATAGTCTTGGAAGATACAGGAAATAGTTTAATTCAGTATGTCACATTTTATACCTTATTTCCCATGTAAACTCTCAATTCTGTTTAGTTACTTTAATCAGTATTCAACAAATACAATCCCATTGAAATTTGTTTTTCTTTGCAAAGTGTAATGGAAAAAGACCTGCTTGCTAGCATTCAGATGCGAGCACACCTAAAAATACCTAATATCAGGAAACAATTATACATCTTCCCTTGAATTAATAATTTGCATTTAGAAAGGAGAAAAATATGCCCATAAATAATTTTTCCCTAGCTTCCTATAAGAAACAAAGACAACCAATGTGATTCTGTAGTTAAAAAGTACCAAGGACGTGGTTGTCCTGGAAAGATATCAGTAGGTTTTAAACACTAAGAAACCAAACCTTGTGAGAATGAACCATGGGTGAATGTGGCAGTTTTTGTACCATGCTGCAAAAGATCAATATTTTGGGGAAAAAAACTGCAAACAAATCTTGCTTGTTACTTGCCTCTGTGTTTGTGCATATTGTCTTTACACTCCAAGCCAATAAGACCTTCCCTCTGGAGCCTCATAGAGAGATAGATACTTAGGATTTCTGGTTCCCCCAAGATTTCAAAAACTGAAGCAAAATTAAGAAGTACTTTTTTACTCCCTTTTCACTAAAATCAGAAGAACAATCACGTCAGTTTGAATGAAACCTATTACTCAACTTAAACAAAATGCTTCATTTGGTCACCAAGCATTTGTAAACAATTTGGTAAGATTTCAAGAAAAATATATGTGAGAGCTGAAATACAAAGTTCAACATTTTCATTAGGACTGACACAGAAGGCATCAAGGTAAAACAGGATGTTTTCGGGGGGAGGAGGGTGGTACAATTTCCCTCCCATATCCCTCCCCCTGAAATGAGGGAAATCTAAATGAATTTCCAAACGTTTCAGGGTTGCCAGATTTTGGGAGGGAGGCCACAGGAAAAAAAATGCTCTTATTGAAAAACATAACCTACCCAACCTGCCCGCTTTTGTTTGTTATCAAAGGACTCAATGGGTCCAGAATCTCTGCTGGGGCTTTCAGCCACTGATGAGAAGGGTGCCACTGTCCAGGCAATGGGACTGCATATTGCTGGACTCACCTTACAGCAGCTCGGCCCTGTCAGCTTAATCCCAGCCTTTTCCTCTTCATCCTCTCTCATTGTGAGAGCAAAAGCATCTCTTCAGGTCCAAGCAACGTGGGCTTAAAGGGAGAGGTGTCAGACTGTACTGTCAAGAACAGACCTAAAACACACCAAACACAGAAGGAGCAAGGGGAAACAGCTGCTTTTTCTCTAATTTCTACTGATGTTGCCATTAGCAGCTTTCCTGAGCTCACTGCTGCTAATCTTGACACCCACCAGCACTCCCTCAAACAAGTTCTTCTCCACAATCTCCATTCCCCTCTTGCCCCCTTAGTTTCAACCCTACTGAGAACAACAATATCCCACTCTAAGAAATATGGAGCAAGCAAGGTTGGAGAGCACGAGCCTCCTCCTGAAAGCAGTCCCACAGTCGGCAACTCCGGACAACAACATCCATTTTGCTAATGACTGGAATAACGATGGCATTCTTGTTAGTAACTGTGGAGATAACAAGGCAAACACTAGTCGTAATTATTGTAAAATGTGCAGAAGGCAATTTAGAATAATAAATGTTTCGAATGCAGAGAGCACACGCGCACACAAAAGAGCCCGTCGTTAGCTGGATCTCGCTGCCTGTGGCATACAAGGGCCCTCCTGATTGCATTGTCTGAAGCAACATGTCACGTGGTGGTGCTCAAATTTAAGGACGCCAGGTTCTCCCTCCACCAAGCCCCACTAAGGTAAGTGGCGTGTGCTGGATCCTCTGCTTGCAAGGGATCCTGCTGGCTTTCCAGACAAAACAAAGAAATAAAGGCTGACCAAAGCCCCTGGGAGGTGGAGGAAGAAGCTATCACTCATGGGAAGGACAACTCCCAAGCTGGGGTGCTCTGGGGTTGTGTTGGCAGTGGCCTTCTCACGCCTGCAGCCACCCCATGCAGGTACCATCCCAATAACCCAGCAGGATGCACGTCCTCTGCCTGGCCATGCAGCAAACTCCCCACGTTCAACAGGCCTGGTATTGAACAGGGACATTTCTTCAGGGGATGGAAAAAGGCTGGTTGACATGCACGGGTCAACCTACACTCTTACACAAGGCAGCATTTGAGGTGCAACACGGCAGCAGTAGGAGATGAGAGGCCAGGAAAGAGATCAAAGATAGAAGAAGGGTGGAGTGAGAAGAGGGGTCCAGAGGATGAGCCAAGGAGAAGAGGGCGCCTAAGACACTCTCATTTAAAAAGCTGAAGGATCCCTGCCAAAGCAAACAGTTGGACATGCAGGGTTCTACATGTCTCTGGTTAATTTTGGCCATCTGGCACTTACTGAAATTGCCTCCCTTTGTGTTTCCTACGATGAAGTGGTTTTGTATTCTTGCTTTCTCTCCCTCCTTTCTCCCCTCTCAGTCCAACGTGTAGCTTCTTTCCCACCTTTTGTCTCATGCATCCTTGTGATAACTGTTGAGCAAAGAACATGACTGTGAGGGGTGAATCTCAGGAGGGTACCAGGGATGGGAGCAAAAGCCTGCATATGAACAGCCGTGGCCCATGAGTTCTGCCCACCCTGCTACCCCTTATCTTACGCACTCCACTTCCCTTGGCTCTCAATCTGGGAAAGTAACAGACTGAGAGGAAAGATGGAAAGAGAAATCAAAGCAGAAGTTAAATGGGAGAACAGAAAAGCAGGGAGAGAAAAAAAAAAACCTTTAAAAAGGTGCAATTGCAAAGTGATGACAGCCTGGTGGAAGGGAATTAGCAGAGAAGAGGGTTCTGTTCACGTCCTCCTTTCCCTGAACTGCCATGTGATTAGAAATAAGCCAAAAGAGTCATTTTGTAGGGAACTTTGGCATCAGCCACTCTCCTGCAACAAGGGCGAGAGACTGAAATAATCAACATTTTCTGCCGAGCAGAAATGCAAACATTCAAATTTACATCTCAACTGACAGTTTCAGTCAAAATACATCACCCTGACGTTCTTCAATTAGAAAAGATTCACAAACTCATTTCACGGCGTAGCCCGCAGTCCCAGGCCGGATTATACAGCTACACTGCCGGAGCTTCTATTTCCTATAAGTCAGCAAGAAACCTCTGAGACTCACAAAGCGCTCCCAAGCCTATTGCAAGGAGGAGCTTTTGCAGTAGTTTTTCAGGAAACCTGTCCCAGTGGAAAACAAATGAAAGCAACACAACCGCAAGGGTAGGGAGAAGTTTCCTTTGCCCTGCTCAGCCTCTGAACACGAGAGAGCCAGAACATTATTCATTGCAAGATCTTACCCAGCAAACGCACGTCCCCATCGCTCTGCATGCTGCTCTGATGCTCCTCGGAGCCACGATGCTGGGAGGTTCATGTGTGCTCTGAGGACTGCAGGCAGAAGCTCGGCGGCTCTGCTGGCACAAATTAGTGGAGCTGAAACTTTAGATCAGTGACAGAGAGAGTCTGCCTCCTGGGAGCAGTAAATTGCGATGCTGGTCCCTAAAGACCCTCCTTGCCATTAAGTGATTAATGAATTCATTAACACCTCTAAGAACACAGGAAATATGACACAGACAGCCTGCCTAAGCTTTGCAAAGGGTTTTTTTGGGGGTTGGTTTTTTTTTTTTTTTTCCCCTTTTAGGAACAGCAGAGAATGGTGACTAATTAAGCTATATGGCTCATGGCAGCACTACTACATTTATCCATGAGGATGAGCAGAGTGGTGAGATTCTCTCTCTCATGCTCTGAGTAGCTTGTATTTGACCCGTAACAAGATGCTAAAATAAGGGGTTTATTGCTATTATAAACCTTTCATTTGAAATGGGGGAAAAAAAAAAAAAAAAAAAAAAGGCTTTTTACTGTAATGGCTTTAAATGACTTTCCCAGTATTTCCAGTCCAGGGATGGAATGGTCCCAGGGTAAGTGGAGGTAACAGTGAGGGCAACGAGAGGGGGAGGAATTGCACATGGTCTCTTCAAGCCCTACAGAGAGCTTTAATTCTTACCCTAAAGGCACGGCCACATCCTCAAGACCATTTCACTGACAGTTTTATTTACCAAACGTAACATAACCAACAGGCTAAACACTTGGGATAAAGTGTGAGCTGGGTTCGGGTCTCTGACACCTGCATTATATCAAGGCGTGAGGTTACCTCCCACTGTACATCAGCAGGACCCTCCTGGTGCTCCCATGGCCCCAGCCAAGCAGCTGACAAGAGGCAATCCTTCCCGGCCGCAGTGATGACAAGTGCCTCTCATCGCATTTGTGCCTCAGGTGTCCCGGGCCCAGCTTCCTGCTGAGCCTGTGATCTAGCCCCACCGACCATGGATGAAGATACCCCAGTAGCAGCCAGGCAGGGTTAGCTGGCTCACTCAGGAAGGGACATCCACATTACCCACTCTGAAGGGACAAACAGTTGCTGCTTGCAGCTCATTTCCCTTCCTCGCCTTCAGCTTGCTTGTACCTATGTCACCAATTTGCTGTATTGTTGCAGAGAACGTGGGATTCATCTCTACTGCCACCAATTACTGCAGAAATTCCTTCCCATGACCCAAGTAGGACCACTGTCCTTCACCCCAAAATGGCACAGCAGTGTTGAGGCTGACTTGTGCCTTGGCTTTCAATGTCCTGTAAGACCTGCCTTGGGAACACAAGTTCACTTCCAGCACAGGCTGATGCTGGTTGTGAAGAGCCACACCAGTCCAAGGGGACAATAGGGGCTCTGTATGTAACACTTTGTACCACTTGAAGATAAATGGAGGTGGCAAGGAGCCACCACACACTCCTGCTGTGGGCAGGTATTGGGGCTTCAGAAAATTTGAAATTGTGGAGAATTAGGTCCAAAAGACAACTCACTTTCAAAGACAGATAGTAAATTGGAGAGAGCTCAGAGAAAGCCACTACAAAGATTAAAGGGCAGGAGGTATTGATTTACGTAGGAAGATCAAAAGAGCTATATTTGTATATAGTAGTTTAGTTAAGTGATGACTAAGTATTTAAAGGGAAGAGTTTGAAGGACATAGATCGAGAGAGGGACCATTAGGGTGAGTGCAATGAAGAGAACTTAACGGGAGCTGTAGAGTGAAAGAAAAGGAAGGGAAAAGAGGGAGATGTCAGCTGCCTGCCTGTGGATACTTTTTGGCAGAGAGCTGTCAACGGTTCCATCGACACTGAGCCCCAAGCCACTTTTGGCAAAACAGCTTCCCAAGGCATTTCAAGCCCCATCCTACACCTTGGTCACTGCAGCTCCACTGCCAATGCAGCCCACACTGTGCCACAGCATCCAGGAGCATGTGGGAAGGTTCTTGAAGGGACTCAGGGTACCATCAAAACCCATGCAGCATCCTTCAGGTCGGTGATACCAATACCTTGGTATACTGCCATACCTTGGTATCACCAAGCTGCTCGCTCTGCCTTTTGCTTGGTGATACCAAGGTACCTCAAACAGTGGGAGCCTTGTGACTGCTCTAACTCACACAATACCCCAGACAGAGTAAGAAACAAGGCACCTATGTATCTCAAATCCACTTCTGAGGACCCACTATCCTGCTCCATTTACTCCAAGGCCTAAGGAGCTCCTCTCCAGTCTTTAAACATGCTTAAACATTATTTAAATGTTATTGGAACTACTGCTTCCCCCCTGGAAATACAGTTTGCAAAACATTAACCTGAGTATGACACAAAACCTAATCCATCTGCATGGTCCAGTGATATCCTCACTTGTGAGGGACCTTGTGCTTGATTCTGCTCTCTTACATGGCTCTACCTTAACTGAGCTACACGGGATTTGCAGGGCTAGGGCGGGGAGTGCAAAGTTATTCTGTTCCTCAAGATAATTCAAACCCACATGAGAAAAAGTTCGTTCAAGTGACTTTTTAATAAACGACCTACCCTTAGGCTCCCTCTGCGGGCTCAAGTTGACAGATGTCTCCCTGGTGCTTCCAAGAAGAGCAGCAGCCAGGAGCAGGTACCTTGGAAATCCTCCATAGGGAAGAAGCCTCTGTGCATAGGACAGACAAGAAACAGATCTTTCCCATTCTGGGGAGTCTGATGGTGAGTCCCAAGGCATGAGAATATGTGGGACTGAAGCTGGGGAGGACCTGGAGGCCAGATGTTTCACTAAGCAGCTGAAATTTTAAGTTACCTCATAGTGTCGTATCTGCTTACTCTGCTAAAGGCTGCAGATGCCCATCAGAGCAATGCATAACCAACCCTTTAGGGAAGGCATTTCCTACACTGGTAGAGAAGGGAAAGATAAGCAAGACAAAGAGAATCTGATAAGAGAGCCTCACTGAATTGCTCTACCATTGCCTGGGATATCCTGAAAGCTATATGGCCTCACTTCTTAGTCCAAAAATATCGACAAAAAGCTTTTGCTCTGGGATCGGCAGGGACTACCAGGGAGTTTAGATCAATGCCAATGCTCTGCTCTCTGTCCACAGCATTCGGCATTTTATCCACCATTTGCTGGAGTGATACTCTTTGCTGGGAACATTTATAGACAGCAGAAAGAGAGGTCATGCAATAAGTAATGATGAGAACAGGACAGGTTACAGAGTAGGCTAAACGAGATCAGATACAAGGGGCAGGATACATGGCCCATTATAGAGACACTAAATACATTTTTGTCACCCTATCCTATCCAGTGTCAACAGAGTCTACCCTTTATTGAGGGCCTCTTGATCCGTGTGACCAAGCATGGATTCAAGAGGATAAACATTTGTACGTGGTTGAAGTGGATGACATAACATGCAGGCTGTTTTGTTCAGCTGCATGTGGTCCCTTGACCACAAGCTCATCACCCCGATCTACATTGCCTAAGTACATTACTGTGGAAAAATGCATTCTGATGAAACCAAATGCAACATAACACCTCTGGGAACCAGGAATGCAAATTACAGCTACTTATAATGTGAGAGATTACCTCAGAAAGCACTGACTGCAGCAAGGACTAAAGATGTTTTCCATGGAGTAAGTGAATATTCATCCAAGCAGGGACAGGAACCAGGCTTTCCGTGGCCATCTGCATTGACACCCTCGCTTACCCTTCATTTTACCAACATTACCCCTCTTTTACCAACATTTACATGACTCCCTATGAAAAAAAACAATCCTCCAACATTTTAAATAGAGGCTCACAGAGCCCTTATGCAGATCATACCATAGCTCTGCATTTACAGAGCTTTTCCAGAAGATGTGGGGATATGCTAGTCAGGAAATATGGCTATCCCTCCTTCAGCAACTTCATGAGCCACTTAGAGGCAGTGGACATCAATACGTCCCCTTCCAGGAGAGCTGTGGGGCTATGGGCAAGTGTGCCTGCAGGACCATGTGAGGTTAGCGTTGCCAATTCTCCTGCTGGTTGGCCAAGTAGGACTCAGGGATGACAACAAAGCTGATTAAGATTCCACCATGTGCAAGCAGGTTCTGCAACCAGCCTTCTCTCACCACCTGCTCCTCCACAGACTGTGCCCCAGCCCTAGGTGTCCACACAGGGAGGGGAGACACCAGAGAGCATTCAAATGGAGGTCAGACACACAGCTGAGAGCTGGAAAAACTCATAACTCAGCTCAGCTTGTTCAGTTTGTCCAGTTTGTCAAATAGTTGCTTAAGAGATCACAAGATGTCTAAACATCTCAAACTTGGAAATATCCTGGGTTGCAGAGGCCTTCCCAGGCTTCTGACAATGACATGGAGAGAGATTCAATGCCTGGAAGTTCAGGTCAGATAAATCCCCAAATACAGTGCAATTTCCCAGCAGGGAGGGAATCCGAACACTGGAGGACCTCACAAGGGTGGGGATCCTCCTCATTTGACATTGTTAGCCTAGCAGTAGATAACTTTTGGACAGCTAGGCTTTAATCCAGCTCCTGGGAGCTGGATTAGAGGCTCAGAGGGAGCTCAGCTGGATGGCGTAGGGCACACCTCTGTGCCCCTGCTCCCTTCCTTCTCCCCTCAGCCATGACAAGAACAGGAAATTCTGCATTATCTGCTGCTCAGCCTTGGAGCTCCTCATTAAGCCAGTAGCTGTAGTCCAGTCTCATTTCCCAAGACCTCAGCTGGTTGTCTGCAGACATAGGGAAGGAATTCATTTATTTATTTTCCTCCTCTAGGCTCATTTGGCCAGACAGAGTTGCTTGCTGGTTTATTTTTTTTTGTTTTTTTTTCCCACCTTCCTCTGAATCATCAGAGATTAGCTACGGCTGGGCACACCACACTGGAGACACAACCCAGGGTTTGCTGACATGCCAAAAGTGGGGAACCAGGGTCACCTTTTCCTGTACCCTTTGGGACCACTTGGTGCCACCTCACCCAGTTACCTGGACAACATCTGCTGTAACATGGGTCATTGGCATGGAGGTTCAATGAAGTTTTGTTATGATGGTTGGTATCATATGCAGAGTTTGTAACCCGTACATTGGATGCTCTAGTCTCTCAAGTGATATTGCTATTCAGAGCCTTGAAGAATTGCATAAATAAACATATATGAGTTTAAATTCAACCCCTCCTCTACTCTGTCCCCTGTAAAACTCTCTGATGACTTAGCCCATTAGGGGAGGAGCAAATCTCTTTGAAATGTCACAGCTGATCTCTGCTGACCTTATCAAAGTGCAGGATCAATACACTGACCCATTCAGAATAGGAAACCTTAAGCAAAAGCCAAAGAGAAGCAATTAAAGCAGAATTTCAAGAATGGGAGGGGAGTGGGGGTGGATAGAAATACCCCCGTTACGTCTCCAGAGAGTGAAAAACAAATGAGCCAAAAGTAACCATGATGCGTGGAATTATCATATACATAATTAGTATTTGATAAAGCAGGAAATAAAACATAACATCCATTCATCATGCCGACAGCTGTGAAACCATATTTCAAGGCTCTCAAGTGTTAGTGGTGTGTGTGTGCACCTTCGGCATTGCAGGTACTGATCCAACCACCTGCCCAGGGAGCCAAACACATCATGGGCTCTGTGGGATGCTGGAAGCACATCCCAGGGACTGGTTCTGAGCATGCAAGGCATGATCATGTGCTCTCAACTGCATGGATTTGAAGGATAGAGAGGCATCAGGAAAAGTCTTGGTAGCAGCTAATAAGCTTCCAGCGACCCTTTGACTTCAGGCACACAGGGACCTTCAGGCATCCTAGAAAGCTAAGCCAGATTTCCTGACACCTGGAACTTCACCAACTCCACCATCTCATGACTGCAGCAGTCCCTGTGACGGTTTTGCACTGGGCCGATTATGACCATTTCAAACAATGCCTTGTCCCATCCTGGGAGATGGCAAGGCCATTTCAAACAGACAGCCTGCAGACAGACAGCCTACTTTTGAGGAGGAGTATGGACAGGAGCCAAGGAACTGTCCTGAGTACCCAAAAAGATGCATTCAGAAGGTTTATGGTCAGACATTATCCATCTCTGCAGCCCCTGTAAACCATAAAACAGCATCTCCACCACCTAATGCCTGGACCATATGATTCTCCACAACATGGAAAAGTGTTTTCAGATCAACTTGTCATTAACCTTCCCATTAGGAGGACAATCAGCAGGGTAGAGGCCCTGGGGCACAAAGAGGAGCTGTGGTTCCCATAGGGGAGAGCTTAAAGGAGCAGGTGACAGAGAAAGTGCTTAACAATCAAAGAGAGGGGGATTAAAAGGTAATTAACTTGTAGGACTGGGGGCTCTGTCTAGAGCAGCTCTTTCTACAGGGCTTTGCCCAAACGAGAGAGAATTTTTTTCTTCTTCTCACAGATATCGTTAAGAATTACCTTTCCTCACAAGGGTGAACACAAGCCATTTGCAAGCAACTCTGTGGCAAAACAGGAAGAAATCCGCTCCTACCTCGCCTGACAAAAATAGCCAAGTGCCTGATGGCGAAGCCACACACCCGTCCTTGCTCTGCCCAGCTGGAACGGAGCTGTGCCACAGCCTCCCGCTGCACACGCTGGTCGCCAGATTGCCGACTTGGGATAGGTCCCTGTCCATCTGTCGAGGCAGAATTATTCCACTTGAAAAACACTAAAAAAATTTCCCTGGAGTACTGCAACTGTCCCAATTCCCATGTGAATGGTCTCACCGTCAATTGCAGGCTGCTTGGAGGAACAGGAAGGGCTCCAGTCCCAGCCCTTCCTCCTTCCCTCCCTTTTTATTTGCAGATAAAGCCACCACCTCTAATTTCATAAACTTTTTTTGTTTGGCCAGCTCTTCATAAAGTCACCTCGTTAACCCAAGGGCAGGATCCTCAGCTCTCCAAATGACCACCTTTTTCCAGCAGAGAAAGAGCACTGTGAACATTCTCTTTCCGAAGGAATCAAAAAAGCAATCAAAGAAAGTCTCTGCTGTCCTGGGAAATTTTCTATGCACTGGGAGTCTCATCAACCCAGGGGAAAGAAAGCAATAGCAAATTTAACAGTGCCATCCATAGCAGACACAGATGGCTGCAGTTCCTAAATAAGCATTACATTAGTGCAAAGGAGAGGAAAAAAAAAATTAAAGGAAGAAAGAAAAATATAACAGCTGTATCTTAAGCCTGGAGGCTGATGCTAAATCTATGTTTGTAGGTGCTTTCAGCACTGGCAGTAAAAGTCAAATCGCTTCCGCATAGAAGGGACACTGCTGAGTGTTTTATGTACTGTCCTCAAACCACTCATCGTTTGGTGGGAACATCCTCCAGCTGTCCAGCAGTCTGGGAAACCCATGGAAGAACAGAAGGAGATGGGGGCAGAAGGAGAAAGCAGTGGGGAAAAGCATTAATATTTAAAGCAGCATTTTACACCGCTTTGAATGGAGTGTTCTGCTGAAAAAAAAAAAAAAAAAATCAATAGCATGCAATGGCCTTCACTGCATTGACAGAAAGATCATTCAGCCTCACGTCACTGCTGTCAAGCTAAGACCACAACTCAAACAATTTCCCCAGCACACATTCTGTAATTCTGCTGGGCAGACAAAAAGGAGGTAAAATAATTGCGGATCCTTGACTTGAAATCTTGACCCCCTCAAACGGAAGGAGGCCACTAATGCCTCACTCTGGAGGGAACCAGGAGCTCAGGCAGGGTTCAGGGAAAGCTCTGCTCTCAGCCCAGGGATGCTGGAGAATTTTGTCCATGATCTGGAAGAGAAAACATGAGCTTGCTGCCAGCAAAGATCATAGTTGACACAAATATTGGAGGAGCAGTAAATGATGACATGAATGGGTTGGTTACAGTAGACAAGCTGTGTTGGCAAATAGGCAGGCTAAAAGCGGCTTTTAAAATATCCACATGCCACGCTGGGCCTGAGAAACAGAAATTATGGGTGCATTTACAAGTACAGGCAGTTTGAGGAGAGCTTCCTGGGGCAGGGGTTTAACCCCATATCTGGAGGTGCAAATAAGGATGCAATGAGGAAGGAGCCTCTCCAACACCATGCAAGACCAGCACTGTGGTACTGAGTCAAACTGGTCTCCACACTTGTGACCAAGTCCAACCTGCTGTGAATTCGGCTCAAGAAAAGAATTTTCCTGAATGAACATCTCTCCTGCAGAGGTATGGAGATGGAGAGGAGCAGCACACAGGTAACTCCCTAGCAATGCACCTGGTCTTCATAAACAGAGACAACTTAAATTACTTAAGATCATGAAACACTGAGCTCAAATGACGCACCTGTGTTGGCCTTCAGGGAATAGGTTTCTTGCAGTCTCACACATCTGTTTTTCCTCTCCTCTGCTTTTTAAAAGCAACCAGTGAACTTTCATTCCTGCTAATGTTTCCATTAGTCTACGACAAAGTGCAAAATTTCCCATCTCTGCCATGTCAGAGCTGTGGTCTCTTCCGCCTCTTGTTGACCTGGTCAACATTTTTTGTCACATTAATTTCTTTTTTTATTACACTGCATTATAACATTCATATCCTCTGAGGTACCTGAATGCTTCAGCAAGCTCTGGTTGCCCTCTGTGGCTCCCCTGTCACTCACAACTGAAGAAGTATTATTTTCTTGCTGTCGTATTCCTGTTCTATGAAGTAGCTACGCTGATTAATTAGTAGCCTTTGGGATTGCTCATAGAGCACAAGCCTTGAGGCTGAGGAGTGAAAAGATGCCATTACACAAGTGGGCAAGGTTTGGCTGCTCTTACCAGAGCTGTTTGGGGATTTTCCGTCAGGAGAATGTTGATTTCTTGCAAAAGAGACAACTCACCTGAGCACATCAATACCGACACGTTCTTGTTTCCAAACAAAAAAATGACCCGAATGTTTTGATAACATCAAAACATCATGTTTCATTATTTGGAGGGCATGGAATACTTTGATTTTCATTCTAAACCGGCTTTTCACTTAGAAGTTTCTTGTATATTCCAATTGCTTTTAAATGCCAAAATCGACTCAAAATATGTAAACAGTTTTTTAATGGTTTCACAGGGACATTTTGGAGCAAAAAACGAAATTTAAACTCCAGAATTTTTGGAAAATACACTTCTTGCTCAGCTCTAGACATCAGCATAACACCTTGATGGGCTTTAATATGAATGAGAGAACTCACTCAGGTGCAATGGAGACCAGCTAACACGGACTGCTGGGGACATGTAAAAATACAGGCTGAGCTGGGTGAGCAAAGAGGCAGAAGAACGAGTTGAAAGCAATGCCGTAGGTCAGGGAAATGTGAATTTGTGATGCCAGGTGGAATATCTGCACATAGGCCAGTTTCCAGAGAGTTTGGGGATGTGAGTGCTGCTAAAGAAGGACATTGCAGAGCACTCGTCTCAAAGGCATTGCACTGAATCATTTAATATCCCGTCAATTAGTGAAAAAAAAACCCCAAATTTACTTGCCTTCCCTCTAAAGCAGACTCCCCGCTGTGCCAATGCAGAGTTGCACAGGGCTCCTCTTGGTGGCATCGAGGAGGAGATGTGGAAGCAACATCTCCATCAGCCTAAGCTGCTCTGAACCCTGGTCGTCAGAGAAAGTAGATCATCAGTACTCAGTGGATGGCTGGGATAAAAGGTATAGCCATGCTCTAAAGCACATTAATTGCTTTTTAATTACCCCATTAATCACAGAGACACCTTTGTCTGCATTCCCAGTAGCACACTTGCAGTTAGCTGGGACCGTCACACTGATTTGTGTAAACTGAGCTCATTTTGCTGCCTCACTCCAGACCCTCCTGGGTCCTGAAGGGCGAAAAACAAAATCCCAAACTCCTCAACATCTCAATAAGCATCCCAATGGCATCAGGGCAGAGCCCAATCCAGGCAGCTCAGAAACATGGCCCCTCAATGGCAATGGGCAGGCCAAGAAAACACGGATGACAGAGGACTTGTAGGACAATGATGGTCTGAAGTCCTCAAAGTTCAAGATTCAGGCTACAATTTGCAAAGCATCAGCTTACGGAGCCCATCCAGGGCTTTGCCGCAGCTTCCCACAGGCAACTGTAAGTTTCCATTAAATCACAGAAAGCTGTAAACCAATCACCAGGGAAAATTTCTGTTCCATCACCGGTGCTTTTTCTTTATTTTATTATTTATAGCACTCTGTGATTTCCAGCAACTTTTTTATTATAAAAAAAAATTATTTTCTTTGTCTGAAAATTGATATAAAAAGAAATCCATCTCTCAGCCGTCATTTCTCTTAATGATGTTTACATCAGCAGATGGGGAAAAAATCACTTTTTAAACAGAATTTATTACCCGCTGACCCAAAGCTTTACCATACATCACTGTGGTTTCAGAAAGTTAGTTTCCACAGCAACATGATGTAACTCTCCAGCGTGTCTGTGAGCCACTGATGTTAACTCTTCCACTCCTAGCCATTTTTTTTTTGTGAGGGGCTATCTTGGCTACATGGCAGTCACGAGATCTCAAAGTTGGTTAGATGGGAAAGCTCAGGCTCAGGAACCCTGTGCAAATAGGGCCAGCTTTAAAGTCCCTCAGTTAATGAGGTACCACAGGTGTCCCAGGCAAAGGGAGCAGCTCTGAGTCCACCAGCCAGCACAAGATGGGTAAAGGTAGCAAAGAAGAAAGAAGATGACAGATTTCTGGAAACTCCTACCAGTACAGCATGCTGAAAGCAAGTTCAACAACACCTATAGCAGGAACACCCAGGCCTTGTAAGAAGTCCTCCTCCATGCCTATCTTCTCCAACACCAAGCCCAGGAGAACCAGGAAGCAAACTATAACACAGGCGTTGGGGTACTTCAGACAAAGTGTGGAGAATCTAGGGGCTTAGTGACAATGGATAAGCAAATATTACTTCACTTAAGACTTCAAAACATGTGGTGAATTCCACTGAGGTGAAGAACTGAGGTGACTATCTTGTCTTGCGGTTCACCTCTTCACTGTGAAACTGTGGCTTGGTGTAGAAATATCTAGAGACCAGATACCTTCCTGGCTGCTAACTGACCACGTGTGCAAGCATCTCCCGAGCTCTCTCAATTAGTCAGCAGAGACCAACAGATCAGAGAGAATAAGCAGACCAATAAACACCACCATCCCATGGAAGGGCAGGGCTCAGGACAGCACAACCCAACTCTCTGCTCCTATGAGGACTTGTGCTGTGACACCAGCTCCATGCTTTGGCCCCACAGAAACAGCCAAGCTTCAAACATGGGCAGCTTTAGCAAAAAAAGCTGGCTACTTAGCAATCAAAGTTCAGCTCCGATAGAGACAGTTTCACCTATCACTGCATTTATTGATTGCTGGGATGTTGATAAACAATTGATTTTTTTCTGCAAATGTCACCTGAAAGGAGTTTTATACTTCTCTCTACAGGGAGCAGGCAACGGCAAGAGCCTAACAAACACAAAGCAAGCAAACTATCTTCTGCTAGGGCAGATAATTCTTGGTAGCAAGCAGCTGAGTAATAGAAATAAGTTGCTTCTACTGGGATTTTGGGAGTCTACCATAGTGGGAGATGGGAAAAGCATTTACTCAGTGCTTTGGCTCAGATATCAGAATGTCGCTTTGGCACCTTATCAAAGAAATCCAACATCTACAGCCCCTTGGCCTGAGCCAGATAGAGAACAATAAGTGATCCACCTGGTGAGAGATGTTAATCAGCTTTCAGTGCATGCCTGTGATAGATCATAGGCCAAGAGAATAAAGGCTGTTGGGACCATGGGGGTTGTATGACATTCCACAGAGACGCAAATTGTGCAGAGGAGAAAGCAGGCCCACATAAGCCGTATTCTGAGAACACCATACATGGAGAGGAAAATCCCCAGGCATTTAGAGAGAGGACAAGCAAACTGCAAGTTATCTGGCTCTAGGACTACCTGAAAACTGATGCTCTGTATCACATTAGAAACCAGAGGACCATTTAGATGACTATGTATCACCCTAACTTGAGAAAATTTTAAGTAGCACTCACAAGAGACCAGAAAGCACATGGAGCACCAATACTCTGGAAACCAGACCCTACCAGCTCTGATCTCTCCAGAAATCCTTGGGTGCTGCAGAGCTCTGCTGGGGGAGTCCTCTAAGGAATTCCAAACATACTGTGCAATCTGTGCATTTCTCTCTGGCCATCAGACCTGTGTATGCTGTGCAACCCTGTGCTGACATAGCTACTGTCAGGCTCTACAGAGGTAGACCTTCTTCCTATAACAGGCTCAGGAAGCTCTCAAAAGATTCCCAGAGGAATTGTGATGCCGTCACCAGCACTGTTATGCACCACAGTCTTCCATCTGTTTTACTGGTGCAAATCCAAAGAGACGCTCTTGCTTTGTACTGGGGTAAATGAGAGCAGACATTCACTTCAATGAAGTGCAGAGGAGAAACATCCAAGATAAAATGTTTTCCAGCACTCAGGCTCCCATTTGTCCTCAGGAATCAGACCCCTTCTCAGGCCAGCTGAGCCCTGTAGCGTGGCTCTGAGATGGGGACATCGAGGACCATGCTCGCCTCCGCAGAAACCCAACCACAGCCAGACTAGACTAAGCAGCTCTCGAGAGGAAAGCTTACTGCTCTTGTTTCCTACCATGCTGCAGCCTTGTTTCTAATGGTGAACATCCAGCCTTGGAGACCAAGATCCCAGTGCCATTGAGCCTGAGAAGTTCTAAACCCACATCCCCAGTACTGTAACCATTGGGATCCAAGTATAGATGAACCTTCCCAGTCTGAACATACTTCTTTCTGCTCTCCTTTAAGCATTTCCAAAAAACCCTACAATGGCCAGAAACCTTCTCTGACACACAGAGCATGAAAGGTGCTTCAAAATCCATTGCCCACAGCCTAGAAGTATGCAGTGCAGCCCTCTGCTGAACTGATTCTCACCTTTCCCAAAGCACAGGGTTTCCCAAAACTCATGGCTTCCTCAGTAGCACCAATAAAAGGCAGTCCCTGTCCTCCTCTGCCTGAACAAAAGGATTTGTAGCATTTGGAGACATTTTCCAAAACAAGAAAGTCTCCACCCGTAAAGGTATTTTGACTGGTATGTCATCACTACAATAAGTAATTAGAAAACATAACAGATTTGGGAAAGCTGACTTAGAAGGTTGTGACCATATTTAGCTAAAAGCACTTGCTCTGACTGACTTTTTCCTAAAAACAATTCAAGCTTCCTTTGTGTAGCAGATCTTATGCAAGTTAAAGTCTCCAGTAAAGCTAGTCTGTGCTAATGGGCATAGGTTCTGCCAAAAAAAGATACCAGCCACATATTCAGAGGTATGAGCAGTACACTGATGGGGTTAGTATCATCATCAGAGATCAGATTCAAGATTAGTATCATTATCAAAATCAGCCTGCCAATGCCATTTCCTCCACTTATCTTAAAATTCTTGAGTCTATCAGAGGATGTTGACCTTTATATCAAAAAATGTTGAGCAGCCTATTTATTAGAAAGCTTCAAATTAGATGACTTAGAAGGAAAAAGATTTTCCAGAAGCAGCTCCCACCCCCTTCAGCAGGGAGGTGGTCCACGCACTGCAAAATGCACTGGCAGGTTGGAGCCTAGATCTTAGGAAACCAGCTTCAGGCTCGCGCAAAATAGTCTGCTTGATTGAAGGAGATGTACTAATCGATCGGGCAGCGCAGTCATGAAGTGTTGTACAATTCCTGCCGAGGACTGAGAGATACATCCATCATCACAGCTGGCTACACCAGGCAGGAGCGAGGCGTGCAGCAGAGCTTTAAAACCTCAGCCTTTTTAACAACGCTGTCCCATGATACGAGCTTTGTGATTGAGCTTGAAACAGAGAAAGCCTCGGCAGCACCACACCATGTTGAGGACAGGATCACAGCTCTGGGAAATGTGCTTTCCTGCCCTGCACTCTGCACAAAAGCCACGCTCCTTCTGCCTGGGGACACTGTGAGAGAAACCACAATGGATGCAGGACTCTGGACCGGGATGTGGATGTGCATTCCCAAACCAAGGGCAGTTCTTTCCCAGGGATTTCCATATCCATTGCTTGGATCAGGCTAAAGCCCATCTCTGGCTCTGACAGTAATTTAAGATAGTGAAAAATGAATTTATTGGAAAGAGAAAACCAGGATATGGAAACCATGACCATGATTCAAGCTCTGGCAGGTGAGCGGTAGAAATAACACCACACATGCCCCCAGCCCTTTGTCACAAGGTATGCCAGCATCCAGCCACCACAGCTTGGCAGGTATCTGAGCAGGATTTCCCTGAGACCATCTATCCATCCTCAGATCCAGCATCTCTCATCCATTTCCAGCAATCCTGAGGTCCTCACAACTTACTTATGCGACCGTATAGCTGGGGTCACTCAAGATCTTGCCACCAACACTACGTGCCATGGCCTGCTCCTTCACAGCCTTTCTGCCAGATACCTTTGCTAGAAGGATGTGTCATTGAACTCAGCCCCAAAGTCCTGCACTGCTCACACAACGGTCCTACTGGAGTCAAAAGGAACATAAAATAAATCCAGCTGCTCTTTGCTGTCACAACCTAAGTGCATTAATGTCTTTTTATCTACATGGGGGCACTGTGGCCGACCCCTATTTTCATGCAATTGGTGTTAATAAAATCTCTCTCTGGAGAAGTGGCAAGGGAAAGATACGCTTCAATTGGCATGTTTTATCCGAATTGAAAGTTGAGTGCAAGTCTTGTGTTTCATAAAAACCTCTGTTGATAACTCTCATCCACAATGCTCCTCCGAGACCAGCTTTTGGGCTGATATTCCCAAAGAAAACACTTAGGAAATGTCTATATAAAGTAGCCCCCAGCTTTGTCTTACAATCAGCAAGCCATCTTTGAAACATTTATTTCAGCCAGTTTAGGTTATTTTCACTGCAAGATTAGAAGTAAAAATTGTCCAGAGACAAACCATTACAAAGAGCATACGGGAAATAAGAGAGAGAACGGGTCTCGAGTCTTGGCCAAAACCCAGCTAGTTTAGATTTAGGTAAGAGCAGAGTCCTTGGAGCGGGAGGCAGTAAACTGAAGCTAGATCTGAGGAAATTAAAGCAGCTGTTATGGCCTCCTTTTCAACGAGTGTGGGTGAAGGAGGACAGTAGCTATGGGCTGTAGCTGAGCACGAGTGTCCGGCAGCTCCACAGGAGGAAGAAATGCTATTGCAATGGGCAGGAAAGGAGAGGAGAACCAGGTGCACAGCTGAGCAAGAAACACACCTGTCTGGATCCCTGGGAGCAGCAAAGGAGAGAAAGCTAGCTAGTGGTTTTTTGGCTAGCTACAGAGGTGGGAGGAACATTTCCGAGCCCTAAAGGCTCCCCATATTCCTAAGATGTGGAGAAAGACAACAGCGTGGAAGGGAGGCAAAGGGATTCTGAAGAGGGCCAGGTTGGCAGCAACCTCTCGTGGATGCCGTGGAAATTGAGCCGTATTCCCCTGCCATCACAAGACACCCCCAGATAAACACATGCAGCTGTGTCTGTTAATGCGCTGGTAAGCTGGCGGTCATGCAGACACTGTGGCTGTATCCCAGGTGCCACCTTCTAGTTAAGCCCAAGTGGCCAAGTGAATCCCTCAAGCCATACAGAAATTCTTCTGGAGGTATCTCACTGGAGCCTTGATGGTCTAAGGACTAACAGGGACTTAAGACACAACCTGGGTTTCCAACAGCTTCTCCCATTTCCCCAGCTATACCTACTAGCCCAATCTTTTCCTTTCTCTATCTACAAACTTAATTCATCATGCTTAGATTTTCCTCCATGCTCTTGAAATTATGTTCATAGGGTGTTTGCTCCTGTTTCACACTACTTCTGCTTCTTCCCTATGAATCATTTATTCTGTTCTTAATTGCTATTAACCATTTCTCCAGACGCTCCTTTTCTAAGCAAGGTGCTGTTAGGAACAACTGTATCTGTCCATACCAAATGAAGAGAAATGATGAATGTCCTTCATCAGTCAAGGCAGAATAAGCAATAGCAATGCAAAGAGACAGTAAATAAGCAAAGCAGCCACAGAGTATTTCAGAAGTAAATCAAGTCACAGAAACAATTAAAGACAATAGAGAATTTGCTTGCAATTACTAGTCATATTGCTTCTCCCATCCATACAGTCAGTTATGCAGTATCAAAATGAAGAACTGACTTACATTTTTAAAGTGTCAACATTTCAGCAGTAACAGCAGATTTTTTCCAAGTGGGAGAACAGGTGTAAATCTCCCTCTCTTCTTCACTCTACTGAGAGAGAACTCAGCTGTAGCTTGAGCATTAGATTAAAAAACAGGGCAGACTGGGGCTACAGTGGTTGATACCCAGGCAGGATCTCCCCACCCATAGATCCAGCAGAGCTTTGTGCAGGAAGTATTGACCAGAGAGCAAACAAATGCACCCTTACAGCCCTCTCTGCTCAGAAAACCACAACTGAAAAAATTAATTTGCCATTTTCTGGGTGGATTTTTCATAAGTTTGGGCTGTAGAAGGTGAACCCCACCCTTCCCAGTCTATGTTAAAGCAATGGCAATAACGATTTCTCGGTCTATGCTATTCCAGCCCAATGCACAAACCATAGTGCTGCCACTTTGGTATTGGAAAAGGCTAAAATATTGATTGTCGCTGTCTAATTTATCATGAAAGGCAAGTGATTATAGACTGGGAAAGGTGGTGGTGATACATGTAATTTTACATTTAAGCTAATTAATAATCCTCAATTAATTTATTGCTATCTCTCAATAAAAAGAAGAGGTATGACTGCTGCAGATCAAGACACAGCCCAGCAGCTCCGACAACTTCAGCTTGAGTCACTGCTGTGCCAGGCATCACTTCTGAATCTAAAACCCCTTCTGTGAGCGTGGGGGAACTGACCACCACCCCCCCAGTGATATTCCCTGACAGTAAGTGCACTTAAAGTCCTGACGCTAAGACACTGGGGGGGGCAGAAGCTAGGACAGAAGGACACGTCTTCCCTGCAAGGTGCTGGAGCATAGCAGCCCAGCAGGGTCTTGCCTTCAGCCAGGAGAATGCCCTTGTAATGCTCTCCCGCTTGTTAAAATCTTGTATGCTTTGAGCTGCCTGCAATCCTTCCCATCCTGACCAACCCACTTCGGAAAGTCACATCCTGCAGCGAGAGATTCTCTTAAGTAAAATAAATACAGATTTTTGCCCTCAATGTGGATTTTTTTCAGAGTTCATTGAACCTCTTTATCTCTCCATAGGTGGGCTCAATGAAATGTTTCAGGAAGCATTTGTTGCAGAACTGAGATGAAGACTCCTCACCCAGTCCAGCCTGTGGGAAGGGTCTGACTCCCTGCAAGACCCCATAAGACCCCAGTCCCTCACCTTCGAGGTGGCCTGGGATTTTAAGAAGCAAGAATAATCTGAGTTCCTTTCGCTACAGTCAGAAAGAAAACAACTATTTGCACAAGTTGAAAACAGTTTAAAGAGAAGCCCAACCCCAGATTCAGTTAAACCCTTCCTTAGCATCACAGCCTGGGCTGTGGCTGCCCATCCTCGCTCCCAACCTCCTCTTTCTTACCTCCTGCAACCTCCAGTCTCCGGTGTGGCCACCTCGGTCAAAGTCCCAGGAAAACAACACAGGCGTTCACATCTGCCTCATTATTCTAATCACCTCATTAAGCACCTCACATTTACTCCAGCATGAGGTCTTTGTGAGGACAAAGCAGGAAAGACGGGGCAGCACTTCTCACCATCAAGCTCACCACCCTGGGGAAGAAGGGGGACAGCTCTTCTAAAGATGCTACTGTGCAAAGAGAGCCTCTAAAAAGCAGAAAGAGAGGCCAAAAGTGGCTAAAAATCAGGGAGATTGGAGCAAATGATGCAGCACGCTTGTCAGACATACATGACAGTACCAGATTTTGCCTGGAGCTTCTCTATCAAAGGTTTTCTTCCTGCTAAAAGAAATGTGTCAAATTAGAGTAGGGAACCATATGCTGTTACTGTCCTGCAAAAACAGGTGAGACATTTTATGTATTTCCCTCTCGAAAGTCAGACAAAAGGTCAGCAGTTCCTAAAATGTGAAAAACCACACAAAAAAAGCTCGATATAGAAGAAATTTGATCCAAGGATTGTGGTGCTCCAGTCTCAACCAGGGCAAACCAGCTCATCTGAAAGTCCCTCACAGCAACTGGAGTTTTTAATTTAAAGAGAATATTTTAAACATCCCAGATTTGCTGCTTGGTTTGGTTTGTTTTAATCAAATGAGAAAATTAATTTTTAAAAATACTCCCTGGAAAAAGCCAGTTTTCAGTGGAAAGCTTCTGAAATGAAAAATTCTTTTGCAGGCTTCATCTGAAGAGGAATAGGCATTATATATTTTTCATTGAAATGGATGTTATCTGTCTTCTTTCCTGATGAAAGGGAACGATGCTTCAGGACAAATTTTGAGCTGGTGTGGAGGTGGCTTATAACCTGTGCAGCCCCAGCCAGCAGTGAGGGAACGGTATGAGGAGCCCAAGCAGCACTGCAGCTTGCTTAACCAACTCAGACAGATGTAATGGAGTTTCTCTCTAAGTGAGACTCAGAATAGAATCAAGAAAAACTCAGTTTTATCTTAAATTGGGATGCTGCGAGATCATTCCAGAGCTGGACTTGTATACTGTGTGTTTCTGCAGAGTCATAGGAAGAAATGCTAGCTTGGGATTGTCAGACTATGTTTTCCAGGATCCTCCTTTCCTCTGGCTGAGAGCATGAGACTGGAGTTCAGTGAACATAAGTCCACCCCCAAAAGAGGACAGCCCATGCCAAGGGACAGAGCATCTCCCCAAGGGACGGAGCATCTCCATTACAGTTCCCCCAAACCAGCCCTGGCAGAAGCTCTCCAGTGTTGCGTTTTCTCCTAACTGCAGGCTTCAGTCCATTTAAAGCAAAGAATTTGACTCAACTCAAAACAAAGCTCTTCCATTTGGATGTACTCCAGTCGTGGTATTTGTTGGTGTTGTTGCTGTTTGTTTGGGGGTTTTTTTGTTTGTTTTCAAAGTGTAAGCTAGAAATCAAGAATTACAGAAATTGCTATGCCTGCATAACCAGCACTGCAGTGGAAAATTCCCATCCAGCTCTGGACCCAAACTGGGAGGAGATCCTGCACGCAGGAACCACTTTGAAAAAACAAATGAATTTTCCCCTAAGTAATCAGGAAGCACTAATGAAATATCCTCTTCTGGAATAAAACCCACCCCACTAACTTCCAGCAAAAATCCCAGCGTTAGAAGGGTTCATTAATGCAAGCAAGACTTGTGCTGCCAGACAAGAGCAGTGGTGCCCCACCAGTCCAGAGCGCTGTCTCTGGAAGTGTTTAATTCCATATGCTTCAGAAAGCAGAAGAGAAAAAAAAAAAAATTAAAAGGTTCTTAATGCATCTGGCCAATTAAATAAAGCTGTAAATGGTGAGGAATTAATTCCTTCCTGACCCCTGCAGCAATCATCTGCTGACCTGAAGCATGAGAATTGATTAGCCTTATCTTATTGTAGCATGTATAACTACAAATGTTATTATTGGCCGTAAAATCATCCAGCCCTTTATGGAACCCATTGATGGCATTTGTCTTCATGACCTCCCAAACCATGAATTTTGCCATCTAGAAGAAATGTCCTCATGGTGGGAGGAGTCCTGCTCTGCTTCCCTCTGAAAGTGAGTCTGGGGGGTAGATGTTTTCCAATGGTGGGCAGCATCGCCCTAATTTGCCCCAAATCCAGCCCTCAAATTTGGTAATGGGTGGGGTAAAGCTCCTACAAGAATAAGATAATGCTTACAGCTCTGAGCTGCTGGTGTCATTCTGCACCACTGATGGCTTGGCCTTTGCACTGACATGGAGCGAGGAAGAGAGCCCAGGCTTCACCTCGCCTCCTCTCACTCAATTAATAACATGGCTGTCAGCCCTGGGCTAAGCAAAACTCATTGCATTTTCCTTAGAGACAGCAAAGCCTGGGGTGGGTTCTACCCTCGTTTTCCTCGCCCTTCTTCACCAAGAAAATCCCATCCCCCTGACAGAGGTGCTCACTCAGCATCTGCCCTGGAGCGGAGCGCCCCAGCCAAATGCCACTTGCGAAAGCTGGAGCATCACCTTCTGAGCTAATCGATAAGTAATTGCTGGCTCTCTTGCGGCGCAGAATAATCTCTCCATCTGTCATGCCTCCTTCAACTTCCTCCCTCGACCTTTTGTGCTGGACTAGACATACAGGGAACCACCCAGCAGGTCTGGGAAGTAAACTGCCAGGTGACATTAGGAATAGGGAATAACTTACGTTCTTTCAAAGCTGGAGCTGTATTATCTGGTCACTCGAGCTATTGCTGACAGCACCGATGGGGCTGCGGGGTTCAGAAAATCTGGATAAACAATAGCACTTGGTGACTTCGGTAGCCAAAGAGTGTGGAGGGTATCTCAGTAGAGATACTGGAGTTGTAGCCCAAAATCTTCAGTCTATGATGAGTTTTTGTTCCATTTAACCTCTCAAGACAGTGAGGGAGCAGACATTTCCTATGTCCCAGACAATCACTATGGACCTGGAAGAATGAGAAACAGGGAGTGTTAAGAGTGCTATGGAAAGTGGTAGCGCTCTGAGGACATAATCACATTGGCACTGCATCGAGAATGAAGTCCAAAAGAAGAATGATCAGCCCTGGCCACTCCAGAGCACCAGCAAAGCCCAGCCTTTAAAGCCAAACAATGTGAGATGAAGTGCTGAAGAAATACCGAGATGGTACAAATGATCAATGCACAGGTCAAATTCCTCTGGACACCAATGGCAGAGGCCAAACAGAAGAAACCCACCCTGTTTGGGGCACAGTATTAAAGACTGTCATCAAGTGAGCAGTCAGAGATTATCTGGAGGGATATTGAGACAGAGACTGGAAGAGACAGTAATTGCATCAGGCTTCCTCTCCCTCCCAGCCTTTTCTAGAGGGCTGGCTGCAGACAGGAGATGCTCCATGCCAAGGAACATAGCCCCTGCCTGTCTTTCCCAACCGCAGCGCTACAGCATCCTCTCAAGCTGCAGAGCCCTGCCCTGCATCTCACTGCCTGCATATCTCTCTAAAGTTACTTGAATACTGTGCTTCAGGGGAGCACATTTACATTCATAACCTCAAAATAAAACATTTAAAAATAAAAAGGAACAGAAACAGAGGCAAGAGAATAAAAAAGAAAGGCAGAAGGGGAAGGGGGACAAAAGGGAGTGGGCAGCTGCACACTTCAGATGCAGGCCTGCTTGAACTCAGCTTGCCTGGAAACTCATTTCTTTTGATGACAGCCCCAATTAGCGTGTGGCAGGCTGGCAACCCAGGCAGCAGGGAGCTGGTCTCTATGGAGAGCTGGAGAGGGAGGGAAGATTTAATTCACCTGCACGGCTGGCAAAAGCCTGATGTGCTTAAATCTTTTAGATGGCTGCCTGTGGCTATACTTAACATTGCCACATGACTAGAGCTAAGAAAGGTGGTATCTTGACTCGAGTCATTGTGAATATGCAACATCGCAGCAAGCTTCTACTCTGACTCTTCCCTCATTGGCTTGTGTCACTCAGGACCTGCTCAGAAGAAGGCACACGCCACGAGGTGCCGTGAATTTGCAACAGAACGCAGGACTCACAAGAGCCACATGCTTTTATGTGATTTCTCTGAGGATGTCCCTATGACGGCCATGGGTGAATCATAGCACAAAGGTCAGACAAGCCAAGACTGATCCTACAGAGCCTTGCACTTCCCCTTCACTTAAATGAAGAGAATGAGGAGAAGAAATGGAATTTGTCATCTGTTTTGAGTATCAGAATCCTGAAGTTAAAAATAACCTGTATTTTGCTGGTTTAATCTCTCCTACCTAGTACCAAGTCCCCCTGGCTTCTGGACATATACATGTCCCATCAGGGTCACGTGTTATGGGCAGATGGGAAGCCTGCAACCTGTGTGGCAGGTGCCAGGAACAGAGAAATAAGAAGGAAGCGGAATAAAGACAGCAAAGAGATGGCAGTGAAGAGAAAGGAAGCAAAATAAAGAGGTGAGTGGGCACAAGAACATGAGACAGGGGGGGCTAACTGAGTCCGTTAGTGGAATGTCTTGCCAGCTGCTCCCTGCCTTCACCCTGAGCTTTGCAGGAGCTTTACAGCTAAGTCCAACAACAAATACCCACTGTACCAAAGAGATTATCAACGTTTAAACAATTGGGAGGGAAGGAAGGCCTGAACAGAGAAACAAATGGCATCCCTCAGGGCTGAGCAGGACTTTCCAGCTCCTGGATGCTGGTCATTGCTGCACACCCCGTTGCTCAGCCCATCATAGGAAGCACTACTGCCGAGCAGCCCAGACCAGGGGCTCTCTGCTCTCAAGTTTGGATGTCAGGAGTAGGACAATGTAGCCTAATGTAGTATCTGATTAAATCTTTCTAATCACCTCCACAAGCTCTATATTTCAGCTTGTTTTAACCACACATAACTGCACTTGTGAAAGCTTTAAATTATTGGTCACTCTGGGCTGAAAAGGAGCATAACTTTGGTTCACACACATATGCCCAAATGAATGCTTTATAGATGTCTTTAGCTGCCTCAATGAGATCCTTAAAAAGAGCGGTACAGTCTCATCGAGAAAACCAGAAGATTCAGTAATGAGGTGGCACTGAAAAACCCCTGAACAAGTCAAGAAAACAAATGAGATGCTATGGTCAGAGTTAAATATCATAAATAACCTTAACTCTGCCTTCCATTTTCAAGCAAAAATCAAAACGCAAGACAAGCCTACAAGCACACCAAGATGTTTTCAGTAAGCATGCAGGTTTTGAAAAGTGGCATATGGATAACAGTACCATTGAACAAAACATAATGAATCTCCCTTATTAAATCCTTGCCTGCAAAATCCATTGTACAAAGCACATGGCTGGGCTTTCTTATTCAGTCTCCCCTCAGCTTAAATACATCATCCAAATCAAGGCAAGGCTCCAGGACATACAGCTCAAATAAATTCAAGTGTTTTTAGAGTTTCCCAGCCAAGCAGCTTTTGGGATTCCAAATTACAAACCACGTTTGGAATATTTCCAGAGATTAAATAAAATGCTTTACTAGACTCCTTAATAATATGCACCTTAATAAAACCAAACCAAAACAAAAAGCACCACCAAGCCCCCCCAAAACCCAACAATTGAACAAATGGAAGGAAGAAGAATAAAATAAAAGAACCGTTGCTGCATAAACAGGTAAAACTGGATTGGATGGGTATGTTCAATTATGGTTAACTATTTAAAGTTCTGTTTATGTTTCTATGTCTCCTCATCCTCACTGGTGCCATGAGAGTGCAGCTTGAGCGTCCAACAGCATGACTAACATGTCACACATGGTATCTTCTCTCACATCCTCCTGTCCTGACCTCTCCTTGCCACCTCTCCCCACACACAGAGGATAAAAATTGTGCAATGTAGCATTTTCTTTCAATGGGATTTTGATTTAGGGCATTATTCCTTTGCTTCCTATTCTTCTAAACTGATACTTGACTTAAAAGGGGGCAAGGTATCACACTTGTGTTTGAGAAAAAGCCAAAAAGTAGCACTCTCATTCTGAACATGTAATTTTTGCACGATGCCACCTTGAGTTATTTTTTCTTGTTCTTTCAGCAAATACCATAAAGGGAATAAAAACACCTGAGGCTGAACAAAAGGGCTCTAAACTAACATGTAACAACCTGCTTTTTAGTAGAGTTGGGTGAGCCCTTGAAAAAATCCAGTAGTACTTGACTTAAAGTTGGTATCCACTAGACCACTTTTTTTTTCATCTACTTGTGCATGTTTCCAAGCAGGAAGCTGTAAATACAAACACAAGCACAAGAAAGCACTCACTAGCATCATTTGATGGTACTGTGAATCCCATCCTAGTGCCCCTTGCATGGGACACAAGGTACTGACCCAGTTCAGGCTCTTGCTGGTGGCTCATATCTGCTCAGACCTTTGTCATGTCAGGTCATCTACTTTTCCCCAGTCGACATAAACCCTGTGTCATGAGATCAGGATAATTCAACAGAGGTGAAACAACATGCCAGCATCTGATCTGAATCAAATGCATATGACTGGGTTAACCAGAAGTTCCCTGATCCTGAAACCGCAGCTTCCAAAACCAAATTCTCATGAGCCTTTACCGCTTGCATTTTGCTTGCATTTTGCTAAACTTCCAACAAATAAAGAGAATAAATGGCACATGACCTAATCAGCCCACCTGAACTAAATTATCTGCGTACGTATCAGAAGTATTTAGCATTTTTAGGAGATTCCTCAGAGCAGACCCAGCTTGGTTGGCAGCCAAAGGCCAATGAAGCTGTATCAAGTCAGCCTGGGTGCAGCTGAACTTACAAAGCATCACAAGCACACCACCCTGGCACTGCATCCAGATAGTTTGGTTTCCTCTCTCTGCAGTGAAGCTACCATGTGGCCAGCATACAACAACCTTATTTTTTTTTTTAATTAAAACTAATTGATTCTATGCAGGAAATACTTTGCAATTTCCTTTAGCATTAGAAATAATGTTAGCCACCATAAATAAAATGAAAGACGCCTCCTAAAATGCATTTTCAAATGTTCCCTAAATAGCAAATGCCATTCAAATCAGATGCAGCCAGAATTGTAATTGGAAGCTGCAGAGAGTCCTCTCTCAGGATTCATAATAATTGCCATTTCACTGAAAAGGTTCATGTAATAAAAGCTTTTGCAAGTAAGGGCCAGCTTCTCAAAAACGCGCAGCTAATTCTGGTCACTTATCAACACGAAGTGCCCCAAAACTCTCTTTAGCAACAAGGTAAACTACATGGATAGTGTCACTGCATAGGTGGAGCTGTGCAAAGCAGAGGAATACAGCAGGGAAAGGCTCACAGAAGGCCAACAAGTATGATACAAGGTCTGGAACAGCTTCCTTGTGAGGAACAGCTCAATGGATTGGGATGCTTCAGCTTAGAAAAGAGGCCAGTGAGGGGGATTTAAAAACCTTGAGTCCACTGGAGGAGTGGGCAAGAATTATTTGTTAACCAACTTGTCCAACTCAAGAACTAGGAGTATCAGAGGAACATAATCAAACACGTCTACAGCAAATGAAAGGAGATGGTTCATCATCTAACAGGCACTAGATGCTTGTGAGAAGATGGGGGAGCAGAAAATTTACAGGGGTTCAAGGCAAGGCTGGGCAAGTACTTAGAACGGAGATCCAGCAATGATTATTAGACAAACGAGTCTTATCAGACATAGAAAGTATCCTTAGCTGAAAATAATTAGGGCCCAAGAGAGTACCCAAGGAAAATATCATAACTGCTTGCCTCTTCTGGCTGTCCTCTAGAAAAGCCATTATGGGCAGTGGGTTTCTGCAGAGAGTTGGGGTTTTTTTTTTCAGAAATTGCCTTTACCAGGTCCTCCTTGCAGTGCTAGGTGTCAATCTGACCAAGCTAACCCTCAATGGTCTCCTGGAGAAGGGTAGAGCTATGCAAAAAGAAAAAAGAATGCAGAGAAACCAACCAGTGTCAGATAATGAGAAATGGAATAAAAGGAGGTAGAGTGAGACAAACACAGATGTATAAGGTTATATATGTTGCTGTTAAGACTCTAAACCAGACCTTGCTGCCTTCAAATGAGAGGGAGGAAAGGCTTGAGCTTCTGTAGTTGGACTGTTGTAGCTGTGTTAGAAGAGGAAAGTGAATTTTAGAGTGAAAAGTAGTATCTTCAGGAAACGCATCTGCTCAGGTAGGGAAAGCAGTCAGTCTTCTGGATATGCAAACATATATCGAGCCTGTGAAGAAATCTCAAGTGGCCCTCATGCATCCCAAAAGCTCCTATTTCACTCTCACTCAACTATATCACACTTGAACTAATGAAAGATGCTACCTCTCCCTCCAAATCTTGACTCCCTGAATCTCAGTAAGACAGATGATACCCAAATAAGAATCAATAACCAGGCTGTGAATAAGGAAAGATATAGTACGTAGCAAATAGATACTGAAAAGGGCAAGTTCTAGAGAGGACTAATAATTGAAAGGGGGAGTTTGCAGTGGAGCAGAGGAAGCCACATTGCTCAACTCTTCATGCCTTCAGGAAGGGAAGGGTTTGGAAGGAGAGACGTGTCCAGAAGACCTAGGCAGTTAGGAAGCCAGATGCCGGTGAAAATACACTAGTACTACCAGAGTCCTCCTATCTCAGTGTTAGGGACTTAGACAGCAGGAGGGACAGATCTGGGAACCAAGGAAGGAGCTGGCAAGCCACAGAAACAGGGATGTTTCACGAAGGTAGAGGCTCATGCTAATAACAGACAGCTCAGAAAGGAATAGGAAAAAACCCAAATCTACTCATCTCAAAGTCCCTGTCTAGCTCTTCTTTAACATCAGACTCTTCAATTACCATCTCCTTCCAGTCCACAACCTTATGCCCAGCCAGGCTGCCATCACATCAAGAAATCCATTCCTCAGTCTTGTGTTGCTATCAGGATATGGAAGGAGACAATAAATACACCTTTTCCAGCAGCAGCTGCGTAGCTTACACTAAACACAGGGTGCTTGGAGTAATGTTACCTCTGAGGAAATTATTAAAAGCATCAGGCTAATTTTGTAATTCACACCTGGGCTGCAAATGTGAAAAAGTCTGCAATAATCTCTGATGAAATATTACATTGTTTAAAGAGTTCCCAGTGAAATTCACCCTTAATTGATTTTTGATCTGTGAAAAAACACTGTGGAGAGAGAGAGAAGATATTAGTCATACTCCTGTTTTATCACTCCTGCAAGCATTTTCCTTCCTTTGTTTCCTTTGTCCCAGGAGAATCAACATGACATTGAAGAAAGGAGCCTGGAAGATACTACAAAACTAATAAATAACACTTGAATGGGAATCCTGAACAGCACATCCTCCTAAATCATCCTGAAAAAGGTGAAGTAGTCTCCTAGGACAACTCAAAAATTAGAGAACATGGGTTCATATCTAGCGCTGTCCCAGGGAAGCCCCATGAGCTGATGTCTTCTCCACTCACCCAGGGATGCAGCAGGTCCCAGACTGACCACTTGTACAGGTGCATGTTTCATCTTACTCTCAGGATATTGCAGAGGAGCTTACACCAGAAATGAATGACATACAGCAGCAGCCAAAAATATTGACTACAAAATGCTGACAGAAAATTCATTACAGCATTAACGTCCAGATCAGGAGGCACCAGCAGCTGCTGAAGCCAAGGAAGCAAGTCGGTATTAACTCCCAGGTTAATTCACTGAAAAGCTCTTCCAAAAACCAGCAGCAAACTGTCATAAAGCAAATGACCAAACACTAAAATATAGCTAGAAGAGACAAGAGGAAATGCATCTATAAACATCACTGGAGAGAAAAAAAAGAAACCTGCTGAAAGACATGACTGTAAAACACTAGCCATCGATAAGATGTTAACTAACATTTACAGCAGCCAGAGCACCTGTTTCAGATAAACCAAAGTTAATAACAGAAAAAAAAAAAAGGAGAAAAACCCAACCAAACAAAAAGCCAAGCAAAAACAAACCACAAAGAAAAGGTTTTCTTAAGAGCTGCTGTATGGAGCCACATCACAGACTTGCCAACCAAACAGGCATGGTAACACCTTCCATGGCAAACAAGTTGTGATGGGTGTGATAGCAGGTTGAAATCTGGGAGGAGGTTGCTAAGTGAAGTGGAAATCCCTGGACATGCTGAACGCCTTCTACTATGAAGCCTTTGATAGAACAGAGAATATTTATTAAGCAATGAAGAGGGGAAGAGGAGTCCTCCAGAATGATGGAAAAACCAAGTAGTGTCACATTAGTAAAAGAGACATGACCTGACTTGCTGTGGGGGATAGTGAAGTGGTTTTTCCCCACCTCCAAGCTGGTTGGGACAGAGTAATGTACACAGTCCCAAGCAGATTTTTAATGCCTTCAGAAATAAAGTTGTCTGGAAAACCTGAAGCATGAGTAACATTCAGCAAGTAGCAAATGTGAGACCCAGCACCTAACAGGCAGCTGGAAAAACATGACAAGGGGCCTGGCTACAACTACTGCACAGAGCAACGTGTGCTGGGATGGTCACATGGGAGATCAAAGTCATGGAACAGTTCACTGACTGTTTTTCCCATCTGCCTTCACAGCTCTTTCCCAGAGCGGCACCCATTTCTTCTCTAAGTCCTCCTTTCTGCACCCAAGGGAATTTGTCTCTCTATGATCTTTCCCAGTCTCTACTTGGCAGAACACATTCTGGCATCAAGTAAAACCAGACTCTCCTGCGCTGGGACTGTGAGGTCTGTGTACCTCCACTGAGACACTGACCACCCTGAATTTTCACTGTTATCTCATCACTTAAAGATTTTTTTCATCTCTCTAGATTAACTCTATATGTCCTTCTCCCCATGCAGCTAAACCCCAAGCATGTTTGCTCTGAGTCACCACCTCACGTTATCCCTGTGTTTTGCTGCCTCTCTACCCATTGACTTCATTCATGTCTGTCAGAGATCAAAGCAGCAAGGTGAAAGCTTGGTGAAGTCATGAAGTTACAAGGGAAAATAATTTAGCATAGTACTTATTAGGATGAAATTAATTCCATCTATACCGAGCTCAAATGTTTAGCTTTGGGGGAACTAAACCAGAACAGCAGCTGTGGGGAAGTGAGATGAACCTTGGCTCCTTTTAGACTCAGCAGAAAAGGCTACTGCGGGTCTTGCTTAATGCCTGACATGGTTTGCAGCGCTCCCCACTTACTGTCAGGGAGATACCTGGCCGAGCAGGATGGTTCAAGAACAGAAGTCTGAGCTGAACTGCAGTTTCTGAGATGGGAAGGGAGGCTCCAGTGAGGTATCTCACAGCTTTTGGTGCAGCAGCCTGTGCAAGCCTAGAGCTGTAGCCTAACCAGAGCTGAGGGCCCACATTGACAGCCAGACCTTTCAGAAAGGAGTGGCTGCAGAGCCTGCTGGCACACCCAGGACCTCACCTGATTCAAGACCTCAGATTGTCTTTCAGTCAGCATTGTAAGTAAATAATGTCTGGACAGAGTAAAGATTCCCTCAACACTCACACTCTAGCTTTTAATATTGGTGTTCATCAGTTTAGTTAATCTTTTTATTGATTTAATTTTACTGGGGATGGTGCTAGAAACTAAATACTTAGAGCAAATTTTGTGTGTAGTTATACTAGTTAACCTTGGATCTAGTCAAGCTCCGATATAAGAGGATGGTCCACCTCTATAACAACTTCCTACGTGCCAGCTGACTCATGGTATCTGTCCACGTGCCTACTCTCAGCTAATATATGTGACACAAGTTGGTTGAAAGAACATACCTCACAACTGCCACGCTTAGATCAGCTGCTGCTCGCTAACTTATGTGTTTAAACCTAGGATAACAGAATATATTTCCTTCAATTTTATATCATTAACATAAGAATTATAATGTGGTTCTCACGGGAAAAATCAGATCAATTTTGCCTTTATAAAAGCATGTGTTGGCTTATGCTTCCAGCAAAGGGTCTTGCATTTCAGCTATCACTGAAGGGCTTTTCCTTATCATTCAGTCACTATCTCTCTGTGAAGACTTAGTGAAATTTCAAGCTTAGATGTGAGGCTAGGGTAGTCAGATGGATGGGATTTGAACAGAGTGGTTGCCCTGTGACCATGCGTTTGATCCTTAGGTAGGACTCAACTGGGACCAGTCTCTTCTCTATAGAAGTGGACAGGCAGAAGCACCATCTTGTCTGTACCAATCAGAGGAACTTCCTTCTGCATCTCTCCCTTGGCTGCCTTGTCTAGACTATCATGCCAAGCATCTGGAGCATTTCATAATTATCTCAAGAAGTGTGACCTTAGGTTCTGTGTTACAGAGTGACCAGCAAGATTATCCAAGAAAAAGGTGGGCTTCATATTAAAAATACACTAGTTCCTCCAGCTCAGATTTTTCTAGGCAGGTCCAAAACCAAGCAACGTTTTCTTACCTCTGCAAAGAACAACTGTACGTGAAGTATATTTCTTCCATCACGATTTCTTGGGTATAATCATACACAGTTAATTTTTTAAAATTCAAAATGAGCAAAACCATTTCACACCTTGTACAGCCATTTGCCCCCTGGAAAAGAAGTAAGCAAAGAACCCTCTATATATAACAGACATCAGTGGTATTCCTAGAAGATGACAGGTGCCAAGACAGTCCATACAGAAAGGACCTTCAAGTAGCTCTTTCGGAACTAGTCACATCTGCAGATCTTAAAAAGCCTGCCCTATCTCACAAGCACAGAAGCTGATACACAAGGACGTAAAGTGCTCTGAGTAAGGTCACAAAACCCAGTAGCAAGGACACAACTGAGAACCAGGTCTCCTGGTTGCCAAGCCGCTGCTCTATCCACTTTGCCTGGAGGTGGAGGCACTTGTTTTGTTGTTTAAAGTACAATTTAGCGTACTTCTTACCTGATTTCCTTTAAATATAATGATCTATGCTCTCAATTTTATTTTTCTGACTTGAAAGTCTGCTCATTACTAATTCACATTCATCTGTCTAGTTTCCCTTGTTCCTTGTACAGTGTTATTTTTCTAACTGCGACGTATTCAGCTACATCATCCCAGGCATTTTATTTGTGTGGTTCTGCTCTAACGGCTAGCTTAGCTGTTTCAAATTATGCCTTGCTTTCAGTTTTGCTTGAGTGTAAAAATGAACTACCCTCTGATGAAGGCTTTCAGACTTTCCATTTGAGGAACAGCATGCAGCTTTTTTTGGGGGAGCAACAGGAGAAGGATCAATCCAGCTTTTGTTTTACAGATTGCTACAATAGATAGCTTCCCCGTAGGGAGTGTTACAGTACTATATTATGCTTATATAAAGGATAATGACAGGGAACTTGGAGAACTCTACCCTTAGGAAGTGCCTGACGAGCAAGAACAGCAGGTGTGGAGGAAGAAGAAAGCCTAAATGTCTTTCTGTCCTGACTTTTTCCTCTTTTATGTTTGGAGACTGAACTCGGTGTCAGAAGCAAGTTGGCTCCTGCAGGTACATGAAAGCAGAAAGGTGTGAATGTGGCAAGAAAGAAAACTCAAACAAACAGGGGAAACTGCTAGTAGAGCAGTAGCCCCAAACCCTGTCCCTGAGCAGATGGCCTTGAAAAGGATTCCGCAATAGGACTCTCTTTAGCTTATTATGGGAAAACCACGGTATTACAAGAGGGGCTGGATAAAGGAGAAAAAGTGACAGCAAACACTCTGCTAAGATGCAGTGGGGAAAGGCTGCTTTGTGTTGCGAAAGCCTCTGGTCATGTCAGCAGTAAGCTGAGAAAAAAAATAAACAAAAAACAAAACAAAACAAAAAAAACAACAACAAAAAACCCCCCATAAAACCCTGAATAGGCTCCACAAAGCCATTTTTGACCCACATAAACCTCAAATGCAAAAGGTGTCAACTCTGTCCTTGTAGATCGGATGCTAATTGAGCCTTCATGTTGCTAAACAGCATAATGAGCCCAACACAGGAAAAAGAGACCTCAAAAGAGGTACCTTCTTCTTTGTATATAGTAGGCACAAAAGATGCCAAAGCCCAAAGGGGAGACCCAGAAAATGCCATCAAGAAACATGATCTGCTGAAGTCTGCACTGCATAGGCCTGCAGTAGACAAAGCTGACTCAGACAACAGCTCAGGGAAAGCATGCAAGGGTCTTGTGTGAAAGCAAAGGTACAACCCAGCGCAGAAGGAGAAACAAGATGCAGGCTGCTGCTCCAGGCCATGCAGTAACAGTTGTCCATGCTGAATGGGAAGTTGCTGTTTGCCCCTGATGAAAACACAGCCTGGATCTAGAAGGATGGATCTCCCTCTTCTTGTCCAGAGCTTTTGGTCGGCTCAGAGGCTGAGTCTGGGTTGTAACAGGGCCTTTCCCAATTTTGGACAATGCTCTTGTCTGGATCACATCCATTCCCTACCCTGGTTGTGTGTGTTCAGCTCCATGATACCCAACTTTTGTGTGAGAACAGCTAAAAGAAACACAATTAAGTGAAAAGCAGCAGGAATTTCCCTGAATAGAGACTTGTATGAAATAACTCAGGAATAAGAAAACCCCAATGCATTACACTTCGCACTGTAAGCATTACTAAAAGCAGCCTAATAAAGGACCAAGAAGCTACTTGGACAATGCAGTATTGCACATGTTTGTTCAGAACATGGACTAGAACTGCCCAAGGATATGGACTGCATCCCTTTCCAGTCTGAGTTTTATGACACCAGCAGTTCACTAACAAGCAGACAGAGACAGTGAAGCATAACATCGGTGAACACGCTGGACAGCAAAGACCTCCCCAGTGCTCTGTGAGGAAGGAAACAAAGATGTAACAATATACAGCCAAATTAAAATGACTTTACCGGTCACAATACCATGAAGACAATACGAGTCATAAGGTGAATGTCAAGAGAAACTACAGAGAATTAAATACTACGTGGTACAGTCGGTACAGAAGCTGCTACATGAATACATGTAGCATGTAAAATACAACTTCATCCATGAAGCTGTGATGCAAAACCTGCAGGAAATGAACATACAGCAGGCATACATGCAACAGGAAACTGAAAGAGGGAGTGAACTCCAGAATCCCCACATCATCTCTGCAATAGAAAACATTGAATGGTATTTGAAGGCGTGGGAAGGCTCTCAAGCACACTACAACCGGAACTAGATGAGAGGAGAGCAATAGCAATGTAAACTGGGAATGTACTACATTAAAAGAAAACCATTATGAGAGCAATAAACGTTTCTGATCTAGAAATGTGCCCATCACAGGATAAGAAGCAAGGCAAAGGAGCCTAGCAAAAAAATAAAACATTTGCATGCCACTTAGCAAATTCAGCCCTGGTCAGAGAGCTCACATCCAAATACAAGTTGACCGAGAAAATGCTAATTCTTTTGGCAAAAACAAAAGGAGTCAGCAAACTCTAGCTCTGGAGGCAGAACATACACAAAACACACATTTTAGAGCCAGAGAAGCAGAAGCCTTGCCATAACCTTGACACTGGGAGTTGGAGTTCTGGAGACAGGAATGTTCCCTGGGATCCAGTCTTCAGGGGAAGATCTCCAGTGCCACCGGCAAGTTTCAGAAACAAGGTTCCAAGAAGTTCGGATCCTCTCTGATGCTGCTACTCTCTGTTTAAACTCCCCACACATGGTTTAAGATCTAGCATACAAGGACTAACTCCTCTCTGACTGCTGGAAACAGCCAGGAGGGGAGAGCTAAAACAGAGATGAAACAGATAGAAGACCATACATCTTCAAGTTACAACCCCATCCCACAAAGCGAAAGCAGTACAGCTGACATCCAAAGATACTGGAGAGACTCAGAGATTATTAGGACTTGTGAATGATCTAATAAAACATCTTCCTAGTCCTGCTGGTCCCCAAAGGCAATGCCTGGACAAACACGCATTACAGCTGCATTAAGACAGTACAGCTGCTCTATAAAACAAGCAGCTTTTGCAGAAATGCCATGATATGAATGAAGGTGAAATCAGACCACATGATGGCAGGGAACAGGGGCCTAAGTTTTCCCTTGTACAAAAGGAACAGCCAATACCTACAGTCATAATAATCCCTGGAACAAGTCTGTCTTGCTGTAGAGCCTGCATACAAAAAGAGACGCAATAGATATTCAAAGTCTGGAAGGCTTCAGGAAGGAAACCTCAAACCACTGCTGTGTGGTCTTGTGAAAGCCACAGTTTGCAGTCCAAAATATCTCCTGTGCCTGCCACTGAATCTGAAATATCGATGCTTTGCTATTCACTGCTGAAAGGAGGGTTTTCTTCAGGGAGGCTTCCCTCAGAGAGCACTCTCCTAGCATCAGCTGGGATGCTGAGATCTTCACCCCGAAATAAATCCAAAAAACCGCACAAAGATGTGAAAAGCATTAAAACAACCTAGCCACTTTGCCAACTTCAAAGCCAGGCTTAGATAGCCTCTAGGAGGTAGATAAGACCAAACTTTCTGGAGGAGCTCCTATCCATCATACTGTCAGGATGGGCAGACACCAGAGCCAGTGCCATGCTGCCTACTCCTCTGCTGGCCTGCAGAGAAAGGCTGAGCATGGAGCTGGGAGCTGGCAGCACAGGCACAGCACTGGGGCTGTGATACAGAGGGGCTCTCCAGATTAGGTCAGGACCTTTCTGGAGTAGCTGGAAAGCTATAAAGCTATGGAATATGGTGCTGGAGGCCGCTGATCTTCCTCCTGCCCCAACCCTACCTGCAGTATTCCTGAGAGCTCCTTTTCTGCAGGTTAAGTTGAATGGCAGTAGGGATGTCAGAGGTCTGGCAAGTGTCAAACACATGTAGAAATCCTGATCAGAAGGCAGAGACAGACAGAGATGAAATGCATGCTGTCCTTGAGAGACCTAGCAGCAAAGTAGGAAGGAGCCTGGCGTTGAGAACAACACGTGATCATTAACCTCTCCTTTTCAGCCTTCCAGAGAACAGTCCAACAGAGCTGCAGGAGGCACTGCAGAAAACATAGTGAAGCTGTTTGGCAGCAGGTTAATCCCAACACACACTCGTTCAGACAGCAGGCTCCAGTTTACTTGCTGTGCTTTTGTACCATTTACCTGGGAAGGGAAACAGCCAGATTGTTAGCACCATGCCACGGTAACAGCGAGAGTAGAATCAACGATTCATATAGCTAAGAATTAGCTAAGGAAAAGCTGCAGAAAAGGTAGAGGGAAGCAAGCTACTGCTGGAGGGAGGAGCACTCCTCCTTGAGTAATGCTAGATGTCTATGCCTGGCATCTCTCCCTCCCATATGACTCCAGCCAGAAGCGCTGGGAAGAGCAACAAGAGATAAAGAAGACACATAGGTGAACATTAGTGTTACCAGAATAAGGAACCTAAAAGTCCCAGAATTACGGTCTACCTGATTCTGGAAAAAATATCCCTTTTCCTTGGGATCAGCTACCCATGGGAAGTAAGTTTAGATTGAACACACAAATCCCCACTCCTGAAATACCCCCAAACTACTAACATGTTCCCTTCCTCAAACCTGAGACAAAAGAAATGAGTAGAAGGAGCTGAAGCACAGGCAATAAGAGTGGGAAGGGACGAAGGAGAACAGGTTGACAAGACTCCCCCAGATGCTGACAGAGGCTTTCACCCTTGTCACAGCCGACAGGTCTCATGCAGCAATTTCCTGCCACCACGGGAAAGGTGCTTCTGCCCCAACATCACACCACCTGCAAGAGAGATGCTCTAGCTGCATTTTCAGGCAAGTGCCACAGATGACAAGACACAGGCTGTGGAGCGCAACCAGAGCACCTCGCACAGATGGAGCACAATGGATCCAGACTGCTGCCTGCCACGCCACAGGAAAGCAATGGTGCTGTGACAGATGGCAGAGGGCACTGGGATAAACTGGGACAGCAGGGAGACCAGGACACTATAGAGTCTCTATATTTGAGGATCCTAAGAACAAGATGAGACCTGTCTGTCTGGGTCAGTTAAGTTAAGAAGCATTGCTTTGGTTGGAGTAGGAGACCACCAAAAGCACCCCAGCCTGCATGGCCAAGCCTCACCTGAGACAATGAGACCTTCCTTAAAGCCATGAAGGCAGCAGAGCTGTGACATCCTGGCGTAAGGTCTACCCACTTTTCCCCCAAGACCTTCTAACTCGTGTAGAGGAGCAAGACATGATGATGTGGCGGATTCTGCCAGCTGCCATGAGCCCACCTGCTTGCAAGGAGCAGCAGCAGCAGGAACGAGGGGAACTCTCCATGCAAGGAACTGCAGGTGCAAGCAGGGAGGAAGAAATCCCATGACTGCTTGTATAGCCCAGCTATACCTGAACACAGATGTACCTGTTTAGCAGTATAATTCAATGTTTCAGACCCTGGGTTTCCATCGCCTGGACCGGGACAGTGGTGGGGATGATTATTCCCATTTGGTAAGTGCTGACAGCACGCTCACTGAAGCCAGAGCTACATGAAGTCAATGAGAGAGGTGCTGCCTGCACAGGCTGGAGTGGTTATTGATTTGCTACACGACCTTGGCTAAGTCACTTAACCCCAGTTTCCTCATCTGTATATTGGGAATTATGGGACTTGCAGAGTGCCACAAATTCATCAGGGGGAACTACTTAAAAGCCCTATTATTGTTTAATGGGATTTCCCACTTCAAAATTACTCCTATGAGGATTGAAGCAGCTGGACTGGGATATTCATAATGTGACTCCTACTGTAAGTGCAGAACATATTTTTTTTTTTAAATGGTTTTCTCCCCTAAAAACACCCATGTAAATCTTACAGCTGAGGAGCACACAGTCTAAGTGTGTCCAAGTTCAAAGCTCTTTACAAACACTTATTTAAATGACTTTGGCCTCATCAGTCACCCATGTTAACAAGCCCTTCTCCTTGCCCGATTCGTATGGTTTCAAATATACCGAGTTTCATGCTATGAGCTGCTGTAGTAAGATGCTCAGCTAGGTACTCGTGGTGTGAAGGCTGCTCAAATTAAGCTGCAAACTGTCACTTAATGGCTTCCCAGAAGAAGAGAATATCTGGAGGGTCATCTTAAAAGCTTAAGGGAGTAACAATGCCCTGGTTCTCTCAAGAAGGCTAGGTCCAAGGTCCAGCTTCACCTGTGATGCAAGTAAGTGCGAGATCCCACCATCCACAGCAACGGTTAAATCACTTCATACCCACCACAGAACCAAGCCTGCCTCACAGCTGCATTACATGCCACTGCCCAACAGAAATCAGGCATTGGAGTTTTTTAAGAACCACCAGTGCGTCAGTTTGCAAAGCAATTCTAGACACCTCAAGGATGATGCAAACTTTGTGGTGAAAAGCTTAAAACAAAAGGCTTCGCTATTCTGGATGCTTTCCCAGGGAAGCTAAGATGAAAATATGCAGTATTTGCACTTTACAACTAGCACTTTATAAGCACTCACAGACCAATACATACAGTCTCATCACTTCAAGACCACAGGACTAAATCTAAATAGCTTTCCTACTCTAACTTGCTCTTCCATAGGGAACTTAAATACTTCCAAGACTGAGGAATACCTAATGCTGCCCCATCACGCTCCCTTGCTCCTTCCTCAACCTTCCCCTCATCACCCACACAGTCACTTGGTATTTATTCTCTTCTATTTTATTTGGATTTCCTCTAAGCAGAGTCATTAATCTTCCCTACAGATGCACAGCTCTGACAGCTAGGGTCTTGACATCTCCAGTGCCAGTGAAGGACATTCTCATACTCTTCTCTTTTTTTCCCCTCCTTTCTCTTTTTAAGGAAACCCTTCATACCTCACCAGCCACAGGGTTTTGATTAGAAGGTCATGTGAACTGGAGACAAGGGGGCTGTGGGGGAGGAAGGCAAGAGAAGAGGATGCAACTCCCACAAGGAACTCCCAAAGTCCCACTGAAAAGGTCAGCATGCTTTTGAGTCATCTGCACTGCTCCCCGATACAAAAAAATATACTCAGCCCAGTGCAGAGATACTTGATAAAGAGTCTAATGAAGTGGAAAGAGTGTTGTAGGGAAAGAATAGTCCTCTCTCATCCTGACATCCCATGATGCTCCATCTAGTTGCTATGGAGACTTAAAAAGAGAAGAGGTTTTATTGTCTTGAAGGGCCTTCTCCCTTCCCAGTAACCTTGACCTTTTCCAGGTTTGTGTGTTTGTGTGTGCATGTGTATGCATTTATAAAAAAAAAAAAAAAAAGATAAGGAATTCTATTTCTTCTTATCTGGTCATGGCTCACTGGCTGGCACTGATGCATGTGGGGGGCTGTCATCTTGTCTCAGTGTGTAGATTTGGAGAGGATAAGAGCAAGAAAATACAGAGGGGAGCAGTTAATTAAGGCTGATGTTGCAAAGGACATTGTTTGCTGAATAATGAATTCCATATGCTTCAGAAACACAAGTGCAATTAAAGGTGTGAGAGATGAAGAGAAGGAGAGGAGTCATGGGTCATATATTACCATACAAAATGGCCCCACTGGCCCTCCAAAGCTAGGGGTTCAATCAAATAAAAACTCCACCATGTATCACAAAGAGAGATCATTTCTCATAAACAAGGTAGAGGTGTTGCTGCCAGTTCCCACAGGTGAAGAAGGGTTACCAGTAGTTGACAGCCATTAGAGAGTGATGTGAGAGTCATTTAGACAGGTTGAAAGTAGTTCGCTTTACGTGATATGCAAAGCAAGATAAATATGGAGTTAAGCAGACAGGCTAATACAGAATAATGCTGCATACAAGGAGTTCATGTTCATTCCCTCTCCATTATCTGAAGAAGCTATCTACTTTCCATTTTCAGCCAGTTCTATAGTCAAACTAACAAAGATGCTCAGAGATGGGGACGTCACTAGAAGGCCAGCATTTGCATCCTTCATTGTCCCTCGCAATACCTGGCCCCTGCCTATGTCCCACAGAGACACCCTCTACTCTCTATCTCCTTCCCAAGGGAGAGGGAGAAACCTGGTACTGCAGCTTGTGCCTTCAGCTTGAGCCCCCTCCTGTCTCAGAGGCTACTATGGATGCTTCTGCTTGCTCTCCATTTGAGGACACAATCTTCTGTGTCCCATCATATCATGGGACAGACAAACAAGTGAGGAAAGATGATAGAAAAACATAATATTTTGTGTCTTGGCTTAAAGAACATCGATATCAAGAGTAGAATGAAGACATAAGCCACCCCTGCCGTAACCTGTACCACAGAAGAGAAAACCAGCCAATAGACTCTACCAGAGAACACAATCATCTCCAGGAGTAAGACCTGGATTTGGACGGAGTGTTGCACAACCCCATGTCAGATAAGATGATCAGAATCTAACACCATTTTGCACTTGGTTTCTCAAGTTGTAGACTAAAGAGAATCTGATGTCTAGGACATCTTTGAACTCCCAATTCCCAGCAATAGAAGCATCCCAGGGTCAGATTTTTAAGTCCTTCAAGGATTTAGCCACTCTGTCCCTTAGGAGACTTTGGATAAGGTTTATGATCACTAACCCTGTGTCTGTACACTCCCTAAATTAACACAGCACTGACCCAAGCAAGATAAGGAATTAATCGAAAGGAACTTTCTGATAAGTAACCTTGGCAGCTGTCTGGTCTCCACCCTCCAAGCCTGTGTGAGCTTTCTTTGATTCTGACTGACTTGAAGCAACTCTACTCCACTTGCTGGCCCTGACAGTTTGCCATATCACCACTCCAAGTGAGAAGAGAGTATAGAAAAAAAATCATTAAAAAAATATTGGAAAATATTTCTCTTTTAGCTGAGAGTGCTGTTGATATGATCGCATTTTCATTTTCTGCAAGAGTATGTGTGCATGTGTGTGTGCCTCTCTCCCCAACCCATCTCTCAAGCTTATGATCTTAACAGTCACCCAGGCTTGTTTGTCCATTCCCAGCCTGCCAAACCATTTTCAATAATAAGATCCCTCTCCTCCTGCTCAAGGCTGCATTGTCTTCATATCCTTGGAGATCAGATGTCTCTTCTCCCTTTTATCACTTGAGCTGCACGTGTTTTGATTGTAAACACCCTGATAACACTCTTGTTAGCTTCTCACAAGTGAAATAATAAAGGATAGATAACATTCCTAGACATGATACTTATACTGTCATCCTACACTGTGATAACAAGGAGCAGACAGCCTGTGAGTCTGTCTTACTCTGATAAGGATCTTGTCACCATAGATACAAAAGAGATAAACTTTCTAAAATAATATCCTTGTTCATGTCACTTTGCTCAAGTTTGATAATAGAGAGTGCAATTCCTCTCCCTCCCCCTCAACCAAGTGCATTTACAGTTCCAACCATTCCCATCACCAGTGAAACAAGCCCTCCATGTGTTACAAGACAAGAATTTGCATTTCTCACCCAGGTGAGAGCAGCTGACAGATATCATCACGCAAGATCGTGTTTTAGGCGCATCCAGCAAGAAAACAGCCGCGATCCCCAGCACTTTGCCTGGCAGACCGGAGAACACACCTAACACTTCTTGCAGCAAAGTGCTACCCATTGCAGCCCAGACAAACAGAAGTTATCCATACCCACAGATCCACTACATCTCCCTGTTCCCCAAAACCCACCCAGCATCAGCGTGGTCCATCACAGCAGCAGAAGCAGAATGCTACTCGCTGCAGCAGGTGCCAACATTCAGAGCCTGTCCTTATCCATGATCACTACAAGAGATGCTTGACATTTCTGTGTTGAAGCATTTCATAAACGAAAAATGGCTTTGCAATCAAAATGAATATGTGTGCAGAGAAATCTCCAATTGGGTATAAAGTTGCCAGGCTTAAAAATTAGAAGCTGAGTGTTTCTCTAATAAAGTAGAATAAGCCACAATAAAATTCTATCAGTTATTCAGGAAATACATCCAGCAATTCAAAACTACTGCAACCCTTGGGAGTTGCTTTTTTTTGTTTCTTTGGGGTTTTTTTTGGTAAGTACTTTTAAAAACTTAATAAAGTGTTCTGAAGAACAAAAATATCCAGAGGAAATGTTTCTAAATTGACATTTTCTCAAAAAAAGCAAGGTGAAGCACATGTTGGTAGACTACCATATTTAGCTGTCTCGCTGCAAATGGCAACGGCCAATGCCAAAGCAGGTGACATTTAGTGGTGACTGGCCTGTATGGTCTCCCCACTGCAGAAAATACAAGAATTTATTCTCCTCATGGTAAGTATTGACCCTGGCTTTGCTTCACTGAATATTTACCTCTTGGGTCAATAAATCATCATGTTCATCTCAATAGAAGTCAGTATCTGCTTATTATTATATTAACCTTTACAAGGCAGATAACAGTTGTTTTTCCCCAATAATAAGATATTGCACAAATTGGATAACTAAGAAAGATTTCTTTGGGATAGTATTTTTTTGACTACGAGCATTTTGGCTCCATTTGAGGCATGCAAAACAACACGCATTTAATACACCACATGGAGCTGCCTTTCCCCTACCACTGGCTTTCAGAGCACCCGTTAAGAGCCCTAGGAGGAATCCTGGGACATCTGGTAGACACGCATGCGCAGTGCCCAACTTCTGGCCAGCGTGATAAAATCTCTGCGTTACTCAGTTCTTGCGGGCAGCTGCACATGGCCAGGTTTTCATCCCGGCCAGGTGTTAGCATGAGGCTTTATGAAAGCACACATCAAAAAGACAGGGAAACTCAGCCAAAATTTGGGAAGAAAACAGATCTGTGAATTTGCGAGGAGGGATGGCTAGGCAAAAGGACAGATGGAAAGCATGAAGATGAAGGCAGGAAGAAAAGAAGCTTGACACGCAGGAAAAAAGTGAATATTCATTATGGAAAGAAAAGGCCACGTGCTGAAGTTGCGCCCAGCCTCCATTCACCCATACACAGGAAGAGTGGGGAAAAAGAAGCAGGAGATACCTGGTGAGACAGTGCTTGCTCCCCTCCTGTCACCAGCCTTTGTAGATTAAAGACAGCATGGCATTTCTTCAGAAGTGCAGAAGACAGTCTTGACATCCTGGCAAATTCATCCCTTCCATAAAAATAAATGACTTCCAAGGCTGCATGTGAGATATGGCTACACATATGGCTGGCACATTTTCCTACATATTGCCTGAACTGCCACGATCTACCTCACTGCTTTGTAAAGCACTTTGAGATACAGCTCCTTAGCTATTAAAGTTACAATATAAAATATAATTCTCCTTTATATCTTAAGCTCAAAAGCTCCTTTAAATGTGATATATGCACTTGCTCACTGAAATCGAGATTTTAACTGTGCTTCTTTCACAGGAAAGTGCTGCCCACAGATGCCACCCAGACTTCCTACATAGGGGAAACTATATACTGCCTATGCATTTATTACATGTTTCGTTAGACTAGAATACGTGTCACTAACATGGTAGTCTGAGCATATCTGCCCAGTGAGGGGTGGTTAGCCTTGGTTAGCTGCTGGGAATGAGATGGCAGAGAGCTGAAGGGGAGGGGGAAATTTTGAGCATTATGAAGAAGGCTGAAGGAGAAGAATATTGGGACATAGGGCACAGTAGAGAAGAAACAGTACAAAGTCATACCCCGTAATCAGTATAAAACACCACTGGAGTCTGTTGATTGACTACGGATCCAAATGTGCTCCCAAACATCCCTCTGTTTATAAACACTCTCTTCCAAAAGCTTCTGAGCTGCCAAACAAAAACAAACTCCAGCCATGATATATGATAAACAGGAAACAAGCCAGAGTAAGCACTGCAGTGGGAACAAAGCCTGGAATAGCCAATATGGAGTCCTAAAGAACAGATACCATGGAAAACACAAGGTAAGGACACTCTTGTGTATGGTATGAACTCCTATGGCCAAGCAAAGGAGGAAGAGCTCCACCAAGTTATCCAGCAGCATGCTTTCTAGCATGGCAGACTCTGGGCTTTCCATCTTCAAAATACAACAGGACTGCCATTACCCCTCAACCTATCACTACAAACCCTTATAAAAAGTCCCTTCTCAGCCTTCTTGTAGGCCCTCTTCTGATACTGAAAGGTCACAATGAGCTCTCCCTGGAGTCATCTCTTCTGAAGGCTGAACAAGCCCAACTCTGTCAGCCTGTCCTCATAGGAGAGATGTTCCAGTCCTCTAATGATCTTTGTGGCCCTCCTCTGGACCTGCTCCAACAGATCTATGTCCTTCTTGTTTTGGGGGTTCCAGGGCTGAACACAGTACTCCAGGTGGGGTCTCACAGGGCAGAGTAGAGGGGGAGAATCCCCTCCCTTGACCTGCTGGCCACACTTCTGATGCAGCCCAGGATACAGTTGGCTTTCTGGGCTGCACTCACGCATTGCTGGCTTACGTTGAGCATTTCATCAACCATCACCCTCAAGTCTTTCTCATCAGGGCTGCTCTCAATCCACTCATTGCCAGCCTGTATACGTGTTTGGGATTGCCCAGCCCAAGTGCAGGACCTTGCACTTGGCTTTGTCGCACTTCACAAGGTTGGCATGGGCCCACCTCTCAAGCCTGTCAAGGTCCCTCTGGATGGCATCCCTTCCCTTGACCATGTTGACCACAGAACACAGCTTGATGTCATCCACAAACTTGCTGAAGGAGCACTCAATCCCACTGTCCCTGTCACCAATAAAGAAGTTAAACAGCACTGGTCTCAGTACTGATCCCTGTGGAACACCACACATCGCTGGTCTCCACTTGGACACGGAGCCATTCACCACAATTCCTTGAGTCTGATCATCCAGCCAATTCTTTATCCACTGAATGGTTCATCCGCCAAAACCGTATCTTTCCAATTTACAGGCCAGGATGCCATGTGGGACAGTATCAAATGCTTTGCATAAGTCCAGGTAGATGATGTCAGTTGCTTCCCTTATCCATCAATGCTGTAACTCCATCATAAAAGGCCACCAAATTTGTCAGGCACAATTTGCCCTTGGTGAAGCCATGTTGCTTGCCACCAATGACCTCATCATTTTCCATGTGCTTTACCAGAGCCTTCAGGAAGCTCTGCTCCATGATCTTGCCAGGTACAGAGGGAAGACTGACTGGCCTGTAGTTGTCTGGCTCTTTTTTTTTTTTCCCCTCTTTGAAAATGGGGGTGATGTTTCCCCTTTTCCAGTCAGTGAGAACTTCACCACGTCACCATGACTTTTCAAATATGAAACTTTGCAACTTTGTCCACCTGTTCCCTTAAGAACCTATGCACCCATCCTATCTCTGAAATCCCAAGCTGAACAACTCAGAGGATGAAGGACACCTATGACAGGGACAGGAGGCTTCCTTCTGTAACAGGAAGGCAGTGGCACAGCAGTGCATGCTTTGTGGTGCAAATACCGCATGGGGTGATGGGCTTACATACAGTCCAAAAACTTTTTGCTTTTTTTGTTTTGTTTTTCATGTGATGGAATTGGAGGTTTTCCTGCTGTGCTCTGAAAAGGGCAGAAACAATAACCTTTGCAATTAGCACTTGGCAGAACAAGCTCCTGTCCACAATAAGTTAACGGAACCAATTAGGGAGGAGGGAAAAATAATCAGATGCCATAAGGTGAACCCCAGCTCTGCCAGCATATAAGCAGAGGCTGTTCTGGAGCACGGTCACGGTGGGACATCCTGCAGGGTCTGAGGAGGGACAGACAAAGACTTCCTCAGTGCCCAAGCCTTGCCCCAGTCAAGGGAGGGGAGGAAAGTCAAAGCACATGTCTTTTTTAAACCTGTCATATGAAATTTATTGTCTTGCTCTCACCCCAGTCATGACAACCACACCCCAAAGGGGCCTGTCAAGGCATGGCACAGTCACAGACCAGTTCTCTCAAGGAATGAAGCTCTCAGTTGGGATATGATGGGTGGATAGCACTGTGTTATAACCTTTTCTCTTAGCTCTGTTTGCTCAAATGCCTTCAATTCTTCCACATCACATCTTGTGTCTGTAAGACACAGAGAATCCCCACATACCACTCCACCTGCGCAGCCCATTCTCAGTGACTGGGGCACTGAGAAGCAGTGCTGCCTATCCCTGTCAAGCATCACTTGCTGCTTATGGCCAAGAAGGAGCAGGCTTACCTGATCAAGTCACAGAGCTGTAGCCAGTGCTACTTACAAAGACCACAGAGACCATGAGGATCTGGACACGTACCATAAAGGTTTCCCAAGGTTGACTTGTCCTCAGCAGGGTATGCAAGAGCAAAGATGGCCTGAAATAATAGGAGTGATTTTTTCAGCACCCACCTAGTCAACATCCTTGAGCCCTCCATCCAACTGAGGTAGAAAATGGTATTTCAGCTTTAGAAAGATATTTGATGCAACATGCCATGAAAGATCACTCTGATGCTCCATTCAAATTGGCTTGGACATGAGAGATGGCATGTGCTTCAGAAGGAGAGTAAGGAACCATAAACCAGGCAGAATGACAAAGAGCAACTTGTCAAGGTGGGGAGTTGTGCCTGGTGGGGTTCAGCAAAGGTCACTGTTAGGCCGATCTTTTGTCAACTCTTCATTAACGAGCTGGAAAAAGAAGTAAAGAGCAAATAATAGAATTAGAAGACCACGCTATATTGGGAGGTGTTGCCATCACCAGAGAAGGACAGGAACATAAAACAAATTAGGAGACAGGCTAGAAATCAGAGTGGAAAATAAAGAACAGCAGAGAAAAATGTCTGTCCAGACAGATTTACAGAGGGGATCAAAACCACTCAAGCAACCAGAAATTCTGCTCTGCAATGAGTTTTAGTATTTCAGATTTGTAGGCTTTATTAAACAAAACCCAGAACTGTGCCCAGAAGAAAGCAAGTGCTCATGGTTCCATGTGTCATACAATTATTACTGTTTGCTTGGGGTTTTTTTGTCTGAAAAGGAAACTCTCAAAAAGCCATAAAGTCATGAAAATTTTAGGCAATGGAGACTTGAAGGTCTGCCCCCATGGACATCACCACAGTCACCTCTAGATTAGTCACCCTGTGGGAATCTAGTCACGTTGCTCACTGTCCAAAAAGCCTAGGGATGGGTAGTTGAACTGATTTCATAGCCTCAAAGTACATCCAACTTTCACNTTGAGGGATCTGGACAGGCTGGATCAATGGGCCAAGGTCCATGGGATGGGGTTCAACAAGACTAAGTGCTGGGTCCTGCACTTGGGTCACAACAACCCCCTGCAACACTACAGGCTTGGGGAGCAGTGGCTGGAAAGTTGCTCAGCACAAAAGGACCTGGGCGTGTCGGTCAACAGCCAGCTGAATATGAGCCAACAGTATGCCCAGGTGGCCAAGAAGGTCACCAGCATACTTCCTTATATCAGAAACAGTGTGGCCAGCAGGACTAAGGCAATGATCTTCCTCCCGTAACTCAGCACTGGTGAGGCCACACCTTGAATACTGGGTTCAGTTTTGGGCCCCGTACTACAGAAAGGGCATTGAAGTGCTGAAGCATGTCCATAGAAGGGCAACAAAGCTGGTGAGAGTTCTAGAGAAGAAATCTTATGAGGAGCAGCTGAGGGAACTGGGGTTGTTTAGCCTGGAGAAAAGGAGGCTCAGGGGCAACCTTCTCGCTCTCTACAACTACCTGAAAGGAGGTTGTAGAGAGGTAGGGATCAGCCTTTTCTCCCAAGTAACAAGTGATAGGACAAGAGGAAATGGCCTCAAGTTGCTCCAGGATAGGTTTAGGTTGGATATTAGGAAATACTTCGTCACAGAAAGGGACTGTATGGGCTGCCCAGGGAAGTGGTAGAGGCACTGTCACTGAAGGTATTTAAAAGACATGGTTTAGTGCTGGGTTAACAGTTGGACTTAATGATCTTAAAGGTCTCTTCCAACCAGAATGATTCTGTGATTCACAAGAGTCCTTAGCATCCCTTTCAGCAGCATAGGAAGCTCCAAGGAGCCAACCCGTGTATCTGTGCACCCAGAGGAAATCATAAGCAGACCCTGTAACTGGATGCAAAAAAATGCACTGCAGGAGTAGTTCAATGAGAAGATTCTTTGAGGTATTGTTTTTAAAGCCACACTTAAATATAACACTATGATGTGAATTTGAAATTTGGACTTGATGGTGCTAGAAGTCTTTTCCAACCTAAATGATTCTATGATTCTATGAACTGATAGTTCATTCAGGTAAGTCCTGCAATTTATCTGGATGAGGACACAATAGGAAAAAGAAGATTTCAACGAGACAGGTGCACACACAAAGTGCCAACAGGAGTAGAAGGGCTGAAGAAATATGCAGCTCTAGTATTTTAGTATATATAAAAATAATTAAGTATATATACAATATTAGATGGATATGGAGATGTTTAGAAATCTTTAAAGACAACATGGTGAACTCTCAGTGTGAATGATCACGCTACCTAGAAATTTTTCCCATTCTTCCTTGCCTTCTCTTAGTGGATTAGAGAGACAGCACACTGGACTACAAATGAATACCCAGCCAGAGCTGGCCTTCTCCCAAGCCTTAAATTGTTTATAGCCCATTCGATCTCCACATACAGCCTTGGGTCTGCTAATCGAATTGCATCTTCTTTCTAAAGTTTGACATATTTTTCCTTTTAAACACCATCTTATCTAATCGGCACCATTTGCACTTTGTGAAGTCTATATGTGGTACAAGAATGCAGTAAATCAGATTTAATACAGCAAAGAGCTCTTATCTAAAGCTCAGCATTTTTTTATTTAAGCATGCGTGCTCAAAGTAGGAATTTGTGAAAATTGTTTGGGATCATGTTTTCCTCTCAAGATTTAGGGGGAAAATAAGGTGCTAAATTGTGGCTGAAGTGGAGTTTCTGTGTTTCTGCCACCATGTCTTCTCCACTTCATCATGGACCACTTAAGAGCACTTAGCTGCTCCTCACTTCTCAGCTGGCTTCTACTGTGCTCGGCCACTTTGATTTCCCAACAGGCCAAAGACTGACACCCTTTTAGGTCACTGGAAAGGAGAGCGCCTTGAGGGCGGCCACAACTCACTGTTTCCTGATTTATAAATATTTTTCTCCTTCTAATGCTTATTCATGCATCAGAGAACATCCCTTTTCCTCTCTGTGCAATTACTGAGCACAAATCTTGGCTTTTAATTGCAAGATTAAAGATCTCATTAAAAAAAAAAATCCTAGAGGCTTATTAAGCAAAGGTTTTAGGAGGGGACTGTGATCCTACTTGCTAAGACCTACCTCATGGATCCTTTTAACTTGGCATATCGAACTGGACACACATTTGTTCTCAATCTCCAGAGAGTCCTTCCTCCATGCCTGAAACTTCTGTTTGAATATGATCTTGAGTTTCTCTAGTTCATAGCCACCAGTGCAGAGGTCTAGGTGAAGTCCACATGTTGCTCTCCAGCCCACTTCTGGACCCTGGTGGAAAGCAACCATATTACCTCAGCTTCTTCTGCCAGCCCACTTCCCAGCTGTAGTAGACATCAGCTATGAGATGGATTCAGAGTTGTTTTGTCCAATACCCACACGGCATCCTTTCCAAAAAAAAAAATCACTCAAAATTGTATCAAAAATCAGATTTCTCCTGCTTAGTCCTGGCATGGCTAGATAGAGGCCATCTTTTGTCCTAGACCTCATCCTGCAGGGTTTGAGTTACAAGGAGTAGCCCCAAAGCTTTTGCATCTTGGAACTACCCTGAACAGAGAATCCCAGCCACCCACTGCCATGCATCTCTGAGTCATTAGCAAATTAGGGTCAGGATGAGACCAAAATACAGATCTGGATCTGCTTGGTGTCATTTTCCCCAAATCAACAAACATAAAGGGGAAAAAAACAGCACATGTGACTTACCCACAGACTCATTCCCTCCTCCCTTACCACTGCTAAAATAATGACACCCCAAAGACATCACAACCTTCTCCTGCTAGACCAGCTGAGTCCCACAATGGTAATGTACAGGTGTCCTCCTTCTCCTGAGGGAGCTGGTTCTGAGCTTCAATTAAAGCAGAATTCAAAAGACTTAAAGCCAATAGACTTCACAATTTTTCCCTTTTTGTTTCTCTCTGTTTGGTCACTGAGTCTTGTTTCTCTCTGCAGGGGAGTCCGCTCACTAAACCTGCTTGCTTATTTAAAACTCAGCAGCTTCAGCCCACTCCCATTTTGCCACCTGAGACTAAAAACCTGGAGTCCTCAAGTCATTAAAAGCAAGATGCAATTAGCACCAACACTGACTGGCTCACTCCCTCCTATTCCGTGCCCATGTCTGAAGCTCCTTCCTTTGTGAGCTCTAATGCGTGTTTAATGTGCAACTTAATTATTTGATTACAATGGCGTAATTATGTAATTGTAATGTATTGTGCAAGTTGGCTGGAAGGAGACGGGAGACATTTGCTGAGTGACGTGGGATAAACAGAATAACAACATCAAGGAAACAGAATAAATCTAATGAGATGATAATTTGGAGGAATAGTTAAGAAAATGGGCACTTTGGAAAATGAGGAGTAGCTGGACTTTTTTTTTTCCAGTCGTTGTAATTAATTTATTCTTCCCTCCCGCCCCTTTGTGATCAGTGAGAAATTTCCTTCTCGCTGCCAAAGTGCAAGTGAGAGCGGCTGTGCTAGAAGAGCACAGCCAGGCATGCTGTCTTGTCCCTGCCACCCTCCTCTGACTGCGCTGGCTCTCAAAAAATGGTAGCACTGTGAACGCATACATGCTTTACTAAATTACAGGCATATTGGCACAGCTCAACCACGACCACGTGCAAGCCAATGAAGCTGAATAACCTCCCACTGGCCATGGAAATACGAGTAGATGTAGAGACTGGTTCATGGCAATTTATTGCAGAGCAGTAACTCAAGTACCTGGATGAGCCCCCTGGTCCATCTCAGGGTGATAGGCTTTCTCTCCATCATCTGGACTTCGGATTAGAACACTCATGTCCATGGATGGAATGCAAAAATGAGGGGAAAAACACTGGAAGAATATGATCATGGTAACCAACAGGGGAGCTGTGTCTTCTTCATTGGAAGAATTGCAAACCACATCTTGGAGACAGATTTTGAGTCCAGCTTTGTAAGCTCTCTGGTTTCTCCTGCTCTCCTTGAAAAGACTTTTAACTACTCCCTTTCCCCCAGCAGCAAGCACATTCTCAAGGACACCACATCAAAAAATAAGTGTGCCAGGAGCCTAGACAACCAGTTCAGCCTACTCACCCAACTTCTGGTGAGGTACAATCCACCTGCAATGTCCCAGGTTTCTGTGGGAGACACAAGCAAGTATTTTAGAGACCTCTGAAGCTATTTCTCATCAGTAATTAATTGATAGCTAGCAGAGGGCTTGCGCAAGTAAAGCTTTCCATAGCAAGGGTTTCTCCAGTCAGAGCTCAGCTCCTACAGTGCTGGCAGGTTGACTCGAGCCAATGCCAGAAGAGAAATTTGTACCCATGACTCTTGGCAATTGCACACAGAGCACACACGCTGTCAGACTGTTTTACAGGTGACAAATTAAGGTACAACTAGGGTAACATTCATGGCTATTTCAGCCAAGTTTCTCTTTTGTGAAACCAACTTCCCAAGCCAAACGTTGATAAATGTGTGCTTCTGACCCTTTTCAACAGCAAGCTGCAGCCTGATGTTGTCAAAGCACAAATTCCAGAGTAAGTAATACTGAAACCCTTCTGATATTAGCAAAGCAAACAGAGCCAACCTACTGCCTACCTATCTGCCAGCTATCCAAATAAGATCCGCCAAGGAGCAAACAGATATGGAAGTGGTCTCTCAGTCGGCTCAGTAAGCTCTTGTAATGATGGCAGCCAGGGAGAGATGGTGAAGGGAACCAAATAACTGTAGGGATACGCAGCAGACTCAGTTTGCCAAAAGTTGTGTCACTAACTCCTGCAGAAGACCTGATTTCAGTCTAAGGAGTCTATTTCTCCCGGGGGTCTTCTAGGTATGTTTACATTAGGGTTAACTTCATGCAATATACAATTACAATATAGTAAAGCTTCATTCCCCAGTTTGCCCATGGAAAGAGCTGCACGAGCTACTGGGCAGCTCTATCCTTTCCCAGAAATGCATATTTTGGAACAAACCTCCTTTCTGAGTCTGAATCAAACAACCCTCAAAAATTCTGTCATCTCCTAACTTACAGTGAGACAATGAAATATTTTCCACCAAAATAAGAAGTCAGCACTCTGAGACAGTACTTTAGGATAAAAATGTTTGTTTTGCAGAGTTTACTTTTCAAAGAATGTCATCTGAAGCCAGAGTAAAAACATTTCTGTTTAAAAAAAAAAATTTGTATACACTCTCAGCTTCAAAAAAAAAAAATAATTCATGGAATCCCAACAAAGCAGATTTGATACATCTCACAGATTCCATTACGTTACTTTAGAATAACAATTACAAGGAAACTTTCTGTGCTGAAGATTTCTTGCTGTTTGGCTGACTACAAGGTAAAAGAGACTGCAGACTGGCTTGTGCCAGTGAGGATTTCCAGAGCCTCTCTCTCAGAAGCGATCAGAGCTATCAGCTTTAAAACCTACCACTGATTCCTCTGCCATTCCAGAAGAATTCATTAATGTTTTGCTCCCAGACAAAAAGAGAGAGGCCTTCTGCGGATCTGGGCAGCTGCTGGGCCCCCCAGCAGCATCCATCACCCAGCATGTGAGGTCTAGAATTCCTCTCATTGCACCAGAGTATTTGTATGCATTTCTAAGTGTTTGAGAATTATTATGTTGTGCAAAGGCTTGTCTAACTCTTCGGGGAGGTCACACAGACATGTTATATATTCAACAGACGTGCAATAAACACAATTTAGCACCATCTACCCACCTCCAAATACTCTGGTTCTTGCTCACAGGAAAAGAAAAGCAAAACAAAGCAAAATTTTAATAATGCATCAGCAACGGTTTTGATTGTTATTAGATTTGCAGATCAGATTCGCTTGGGGTGGTGTGAAATTCATTGCACATATATACACCCAAAGTAAGCCTCTATCCTGTGACAGCAATGGACAGATTGATGCGGAAGAGAAGAGCACAGCACTCAACGGGGGACACGACTGAGTGTGACCTCCCTGCACGGATGATGCCAGGCTGAGGGCTGGAAGGTTGCCCGCAGCCTCGCTGCTTCACTCCAGCCCATCCCCAAGCTCCCATCACAGCTGCCGCCCATGCTGGCTGACACAAAGACAAAACTTGGGATGCATGGAGATTTAGAAACTTGTTTTTTCAAAGGAGTGAGCCACATGCTTATACACTGGCATGATCGCTTACAGTTTCACTGTAGTGAGGGCTGCAGCCTCTGTCAGGGAAGAAAATCTGGATTAATGGTGCTAATTAAAAGGGACAGATAGCATGGTGGTTAGGACCAAAGCCTTTCTCTTAAGTGGAGAAAGTGAATGCAGCATGTCCCAGTAATTTAATTAAGATCATATAATACAATATGAATTAGTCTAAAAAGTTTTGTGTGAACACTTGGTTTTCTCTATCTCCATCACATATCTTCACATCCTGCACACTTGCCCCAAAACTGCTGAAGTTGGCAGAGGACTTCTCGCAGGTGTTGGACCAGGCCTTTATCACACTGGCCATGAGCACTGCTGGAGGATCTGCAAGGCAATGGGACTGAAATTCAATGCATTACTCTCAGCTGAATTTCAGTGCATTAATTCAATTCATTAATTTCAAGGCCAGGGAAGACCACTGAGATTGTGGGCTCTGATGCCCTGGGAACATAAGATAGTTAGGTTTTCCCCTAAGGCTGATTGGGTTGGAACAGATCTTTCAGAAAAATGATCCAACATTGCAAAAGCTCCACTGCCTCTTGGGAAATGGTCCAAAACTTTAAAGACAAAGCCTATAAAGAAAGTTCCTCCAGGACAATTAAACACAAAGGCACCACTTCTGGCTGAGGTCTCCCTGACCATCGAAGCCAGAACTGGAACAGGACACTAGGAGAATCATCACTGTACTTTTACCACATTTCCTCCAACTTATCACTGAGTATCTGCTACTGTGCACTGCTTCCTAGTGTCAGAGATGGTATTGGACAGATGACTCCCTGCTCTCAGATCACCCTTAGAAAGAAGTTGGGCTCTTGTTTCTGGGTTGGATTTTTTGCTATTTCTTTGCAGCTTAGACTAATGAGATCTCTGCTCTCAAAAAAACCCCCAGAACAACCCTCTCTCCTACTTATGGACTCCAATCCAGCTGTCTTAGCCCATGCATGGCTATGAAACTTTGATATTTTTCCATTTCTCTGATAACAAAGATGTTGCATTCTGGTCCTGACCAGTTGCATCCCATCCTCTTCTCCCTCCTTTCCCCTGGTAGATAAGCTGCTTGGCCTCTCCTCTGCCTAACCCACAGGTGAATAATGGAATAAAACCCTGTTTCTTTTGAACAACCAGCTTTCCATGTAAGCATTAAATATCAATTATACGAGAAGCCATGCAGGGCTCTAATTATAGTCATAAAAAACCCCATCCTATTAATCAAGTTTCTAATCAGCCAGTTTCTTGTAGTAAGGTGGCAACTGTTATCTTATTGATTAACTCTTAACAAGCCACCTAGACGAATCAGTTCTACTTTTTTTTACATATATCCTGATTTACAACAAGAAAAATTCTTCCTTTATCAGGGACTTGCCCAAGTGCAAAGTAAGTTCTTTGCTGCTTCTTTTTGCCCATGCTGCTGCTTCCCTTGGGGCTTCTTCTTCGTGGCCAGAAAACAGGTTCCTTGTTGTCACACCCAGCATCCCAGCCTAGCCTCCATGGAAAGAGCCCTGACATCTTTCAAAGCTGTGCCTTAGGAGGCTGGGTCCAGTTCAGATCAAAAGATGTGCAAAAATAAAGGGTGATACAACGAACATGGAGCTTTGCTTTTTGAGAAGAGATGAGAAAAGCTCAACTCACTTAGTCCAGCAAAAGAAAAACCAAGAAGGGACATGGCTGTGGTCTAGAAATACATGGACAACTGGAAGGGGGAAAAAGGGAGGGAGGAAACAAAGGGGAAAAAGAACCGTTTCAGTTGAAGAACAAATGAGAACAAAGCAGCTGTGAATTAATATAAGCTGGAGCTTAGAAATACATGCTAAGAGGCTCAGAGCAGAAAGACTTTCTAACAGGCTTCCCTTGGGAGTCACTGGGCAAAACCTAAACAAGGTTTTTGTATAACTTGAGCTGCGCATGGGAGAGGCATTATTGCAAGGAGTTTGCAACGCTTAGGCATGAACACAGGGCTCCAAGGAGCCTGTCCTGTCTTCAGAGAGGGTTTTCTGGGATCCACAGCCAGGCTAGACATGAAGCCACTTGATTAATTATTGCCTCTGCTGACTTCACCCACCTACTGCTCAGTTCAACACCAATTATTCAGGATCAGCTCATAATAACCTATTGAAGAGGTACAGCTTTTCATTTGCATAAGCAGTTTCAGCCAACACAGTCTGCTGAGACAGAAAATATACACTGAATATTTAGCAAGTCTGACAGCATTTTAAAAGCATGTGATAGTACACAATTGATGACATCATGCATTTCTCATGTTTCCTGAAGCTCAAGACTAATGAGACACAGAACTTACCCCAGAATTGTAGCATAAAAAAAAAAAAGAAGAAAAAAAGATGCAGAGTGTCTCTAGATTTAGATATAACTCCCAAAGAACCCCGTCTAGCAATATTTAAGTTTATACAGAACTGCAAAACTATATCCAAAACCCTTGAGTAGGAATAGAGATTAGATAAAAGTATTTCACTCCTCCTTGGAAAAAAGCAACAAGCTAGTACATTAAGGTCCAAATTTGGTTTGCCCACAAACCCACTGTCAGATCAAGCCACATATAACCCACAGACCGCTGTTCCAGCCTGGCAGGTGGCTCTTTTATAACTTGCCCAGGTTTCAGAGAGACCTGTTCCTTGCTGGGGTTGGCAACTGAGTACCCATGAAGAGAGAGGTTTGTAGATCTATTCATTTTTTGCTGTTGTGACCTCTCCTCCCACAAAACGCTAAATATCCCAGCATCTAGGGTGCACCAATATTGGTGGAAACAAAAGTGCCTATGTGCCCTTTCCTCTGTCCCGGTGGACTTTTCTTGGTTCTTATTCCACGCACGCTAGAACTGCTAGAGCTAACTGCTGGAGCCTGTTAAAGGATGCTACACTGGAAGGATGGCCAGCAGCACACATCTGGCTCTGTGATGTGGCATTACACAATCCCTCTTCAGCTCTCCAAAGTCCCAACCCTATTTATTTCTTCCACGCATTTGGTAGTACAGCAACACTATGTGAAACCCCAGCATTACCAGTAACAACCTGGACCAAAAGGGAGGCTGCAGTTGCAAAAAATACCCATTTGCCTCTGCTACCTTTCTAGCAGGCATAGTCCACCCTTTCTCCAACCCTTGCTACCATCCAAAAAACATTTACAGCATGAGCAGCAAATGGCAACATGGCATGAACTCATGCAGAGGAGACAGGGAATTGCTGAGCTGAGTCAGGAGGCCAGCGGAAAGGGTACGGGATGCAAACAGCCTCTGCTGCCTAAGGGACACCCTCACACCCTTTGCTTTGAGATCAATGTGTCAGACATGTTTGATAAATCACATGTATGAAGGAGGGGCACCTGCACTGAAAAGTCACATCCAAGGGGCCTTGGGAAAACCCAGCTGGCAACGGATTTACCGCTGGCACTGACCCTGCTGGCAGCCTGCTCCACATTTTCTCAGGGCAGCACGTGCTGGGGATGCTGGGCACTGAGGAGCTCTGCTTCAAGCAAAACTGAGATCAACATCAGGCTGAGAAATACAACAAACCCCTGCCTAAATCTCCAGTGTCCCAGTTTGTTCCCGATATCCTCAGATCCATCCTCTCACCTTTCTGTAAGTACAGTCATGGCAGGAAAAAGTTTTGTCCTGCTGTTTGGACCAATGCTGTCAGGAGGCATGTTTACACTGACAAAAGCATTTCCGTACTAGTACGTGCCCAGGACAACAGACTTGGCCTCTAATTTTATTTTTAACTGATGTAAAATAGGCAATCTTTTCCTGCAGATACCTGTTACCTTAAAGGGAAAGAGGACTGCAACTCTACCCCTGCTTTTACTGAAGTCCTGCCACATGCTACAGAGCTTCTCTCAACACACTCCCACCTTGTGCACCCAACACTTCTATATACCTACATGCACCAGAAGGAAAACCGCAAAACCATCCCAGAGCAAACTTTTCTCCCAAATAGTGCAAGCCCCAAGCCTGTAAAGAATAATAAATGGCCCCCCTGTGCTATTCCCACTACCCGCCCTCCCTTGGGAAATCTTGTTCAGCCTTGGAAATGCTTTCACTTGTGTGGCCTGGGCAGCATCACCCAGCAGGGAAGAAAACGGAGGGGCAGGTCTGCAGGCAGGCACTGGGGAGGACAATAGCGAGCGGGAGGGAAGAGGGCTGCGAAAGCTGCAAACTTTGCCAGGCATCGCTCAGCGCTAGATAAAGGGAGAGTAACGAGCTGGCTGAAAGCGTCAGCGCAGCGAGAGCTGCTTGATTTATTCTCCACCACGGCAATTATTTATTCATAAATAAAACAAACAAGAAAAGGAATGAGTCCGGACGTCTGCTCAGAGGTGGCATTTGTGGGAGGAAGGAAGGTACAAGGACCACACCCAGGGTAGGCTGTCTGCCACTTCTCCTTCCCCCACCCGCGATCATAACCACTGATTTAATTATCTTGATGGGAATGTAAAAAAAAAAAACAAAAACCACCAACAAACCAAAACTGAGAAAGCAGCAGGGAAAGCAGGCACTGTTTTCTCAGCTGAAGGCTTCTCCTGATGCCCAGCAGCAAGCTCAGCCCTTCTGGTTCACTGTGACTGCTGCTGTGGACATACCAGTAGACCCCATCCCTCAGGAAAAAGCCACATCCCGATGGTTCTACTATTCTCCCCCTGCCAGCAGAAAGCCTGGCACATGCAACTGCTCAGCCTTACACTGCCCACAGGGCTGACGGCAGGATGCTTCCCTCTGCATCCCCTTCATGGAGATGCTCCCCAGCCACATCCAACCATGCCGGCAAGGGGGATCCCACCAAAGGAGATACTCTTGGCAGGGCTAGACTATCAAGGACAGGCTTGCATGTCAAAGAATGAATGAAAACGCCCAAGGAAACAAAGAGAGAACGATTAAATGAAACAGCTCACTACCGCCAAGATCAATGCTATTGAATAATGCACTTTCAGGCCAAGCCTTGTGGGTCTTGGAAACAGTGTGAACAAGCCAGAGAGAATTTGGGCAGATGTTCAGTACCAATGAACCCAAGCATGGCCTCCCAAACTGCCAAGTTTTGCTCTGGGATCTGAAGACAACATGCTTTAGGGAGTGGGTATTTGCCTGCTGGCTCTCTCATGCTCAGGAATCTCATTTTCCAAGATGTCAACAAGGCCAGGAGGGCTAGGAATATACATTTGCTTTTCAGTGACAGCTGAACTACATGAAATCTGGCTCTGGGGCTCTAGGAAAACACAGTAAATACTGTTCAGACTTGCAATAAAACTACTCCACTTGGCAACAGAAGCCATTTCTTACCCGCCACTCCTCTGGGCTTCTTCACTTTCTCTCACTCATACCCAGAAGCTTCATCTTTGCTACCAGGAACCAGTGTTTGGAGACCAGCCATTGCTCCCAGCATCATGTATGTGAGCAGATCAGCCTTCTACCCTGTGAGAAGGAGAGAACAAGGTTCAACACAGCCCTGGCAGCCCAGCCAGGAGCTTCCATGCACACCATGGGGCAGAGAAAGCTCTCACTGCAAGGTCTCCCCAACTCTCTGGCACTGCACACCTAGCAAGAGTCTTCATCCCAAACCTGTATGATCTTCACTACATGTGAGCCTGGCTCCATGCTGCTGTACAAATTGGTCTGTCAAGCATAAGTGGATTTTGCCTTTTCAGAGGGGGAAAATGAAGAGGTGGAAGAGACCTCCTGGGCCAGAAATCCCAGATCCTCACTGCAGAAAGTGACATCTTGTGCAAGCCCATATGGATACTAAATAAACGCCACCCCAGACCGTTGCATCAGCCACTCAGCACCTTATTTCAGCTGGAACAGTCATCAGGACAGACTTTTGCATATCCCTATGGAAAGGAAGAGGTTAACCCCTCCCAGAAGCAACCCATTCCCCATCATGCTCACCCACACCCTCCGGCCACACTTGTGTTTTATCAATGCTGCCTCTGGCTCACCAGCTTTCCCAGCAATTTAAAGATTGAGCACGTTTAAATATTAAATGGGGGAAATAAATAATAAATAGAATGAAAAATATTATTTATTCCTAAATGGAGACATCACTCGCAAAAACAAAAGGAGCAAGAGGAGCCTGTCCCCAGGGCTGTAAAATGCCACAGCAAGCAAGGTACCAACCTCACCTCCACTCTGTTGCCACAGAGTCCTCCTCAGAACTTGTCAAGTATTACAAAAAGAAACACAGCATGTGATGAGAGAAGGACTTTCTCTTCAAAACCATGGGGGTGTTCAAAACCCTCAATCCTGAGCCCAAAAACTCCTCTTGCTCAAAACTGTCCCCTACCCCAATCTAATCCCTGTGCAAGGAGGAGCCTGGCAAGATGCAATCCCCAGGTCTCCACCCACGCAAAGACAATCCACACTGGCTGAAAGAGCAGGAGCTTTGTTGCTGTGTCCTTAGGAGGGCACTGGATGCCTTTGAGTCATGGAGGCTGTGACTTCTAGGAAGCCCAGGAGGCCTGAGGAGTTCCTGAAAGCAGGCATGCAAGTTATCAGGATCTCCTTCTTGGTCCTCTGAAAGCTCCCAATCACAACAGCTGTTACACTTTCATTGCTGAAGAGGACAACAAGAATGCTTCACTTCCAAACATCAGTCCTTCTCACACACACAATGCAGTGGAATACAGTTTCAGCCTGTTTTGAAGCACAGTAGAGATGGAAGTGTGCAGCCCCACCGTGCCTAGAAGGCTCCTGCAAACAGCTCCACAAACTTTAGTGACAGCATAATTGCACTTTATCTCCTACAATTTTACTTTGACGATTTAGGGGACAATACAAAGAGCAAAGAGACTGTAATATTCATAGTGACATTTCCCCAAAATGCCTCCTTTCCTGATAAAGCCATTGTCTTCTGAATATGGAAAGCCTGCCTGAAGGCTTTGCTTAAACACAGTGTGTTAGTATTTAATCAGAAGAGGTGGAATGGTAGCGACCCCTGTACAACAATGGCCCAGTGCTTTTTAGGATGTGCAAGACGTTTTCCATTTTCATGGACAATTCTCTTTACAATCCCTCCTCTAAAAGGGCTTATAAAAGATTCACTCTGCCTCGGTATTTGAAACAAGAGTTAGTCAGAAATCGTGATTCTGTCTTCTATTCCTTCCCCATGGGAATTTCTAATGAAAACCATTTTTTGTCTAAACTTTTCCATAAGAAACAAAAAAGAGAACTTTTTCTTCTTCTTGAAAAAAAAAAACAAAAAAGTTAAAACTAAAATACTTCAGCCACAGCCCAACGTATGAAATGAAATGACTGCCAGAATGACTAAGGAGAGCTGCAGTGGAAGAGCCAGAACAGGGAAGCACAGAGTTATATGGACCAAGTGCTGGACTACCAAAAAGGATGCAAAGTTTTGGTTGAGAAACCAGTTACTGTGGCTTTCTGGAAGGTCAAGAATTTCAAAATATGTTCATGCCTCTGGGTGCACATCTAGAGAGTAAGCACATACTCAGCATCTTCTGAAAAGCAAAACTGCTGACAAGCAATAATTGAGTTGGAGGGTGAGTAAATGCTTGGGCCAAACTTGGAGAAAAATAATATGCCTTTTTTCCCTTTTTTTCCCCCAAGGGCGAAGTCCATGGAAGCCTGTGGGATTTTTGCCCCGGACTTCAGCAGAGCAAGGACTTCACCCAGGCAGCTTCCCTTCACAGTTCATTGATCTGCCACCATGTCCATGAAGGACACCTGGCACCACAGCTGCCAGGTCCAACGTTGACAGTCACAAGGAGAATATTCCCCCTGGCTCCCTCACTTAGCTCTTCAGATACCAGCAATCAATTGGTTTCCTTTAATGCTGCTGCAGAAAAGAGTCTGATTTTGACAGATTTATATTTAGACTAGCTTTCTTTTATTTTTTTTAATAGGATTTCTGTTTACCTTTTGGATAGAGCTCCAAGTTCACCCATGGAGGCAACAATTGAACCATGAAAAACAACAAAAAGTAAAGGACGTGCTAAAAAAAATCCATAGTATCTGTAATACCTCAATTAAGGGAGCATAAGTATTGAAGCCTGAAGTATCTTGAGAATCTAAGCCATCAATTCTGACAGCAGAAGGTGCCACTACTAGAGCTGGGAAAAAATCTTTGCCTTTCAGCTTACAAGCAGGGAATATCTCTCTCCCTGAAAATACAAAAAAAACCCTCGCAAATTATATAACAGTATTATTTTAAGTTCTGTTGAAATCCTCAATTTGGGGTTTATGTTCTACTTTTCAGTTTTCTACTGGCAAAGCTGTTCTTTCACAATCCCATAAATATTCTGATTTTGCAATATGGCTGGAAAGGTTCAAAAGAAAAGTTTGTCCTCTTTCACAAGCTGGTCAGTTGACAGAGATTGAAGCATATTGAGTATAAAAGGAGCAAGCAAACTTCTGGTCATTTTTCAGAGAGTAGGGCAAGAAAATCTGGTCACAGATAACACTAGTGAACTAGAAAACACCTTCAAAGATGGTTGAAAACTTACTCAGAGAGGCTGGGAATGGGAATTATGTGCAATAGCTGCAGTTCAGGGAGCATTTTGCTGTCAGGTACTCTCTCACTCCAGTTTCTTCCTCTGAGACAGCATTGGTATTTGGAAAGCTTTTTGTTTCTCCACCCACAAGTTCCCTGGACAAGCCCCCTCCAGAAGCTAAATCCTTCCATTTGATTTCCTTCCAGGTCACCAATCTGTCACATCCCTGGTGTGACCTGGCTTTTTAGGGAGCCAGGAAGCAATGGGGAAGCACTCCTTTAATACGTGCAAACAGCAATACAGCAAACCACAGTCCTCAAGGCAGCATCGCTGCAGAGCAGCAGCCAAAAGGCATCACTGCTTCATCCGCCACCTTCATCATCTTCATCAGAGATTCTTGTCTGTGTGATCTCATGCAAGAGGACAGGTTTTCTTTCTCCCAGGCAGGATTTAGCAGGATGCAGTGGGTGGTTTACTCACCTGCTCCAAAGACAGGGCAAAAATGCATCCTCCTGAGAAAGGGCAACACATGTCGCCGAGACCACAGAAACGCTATCAGCCTCCCAGCATCGCAAGCACTTGGCAAGATTGCCCGAACTCAGCTGAGCCCTGCCAGGTTCCCCGCAGTTTGCACCTCCTGCTCTGGGCCATGACTTCAGCACAGACAAGGATCTGTTCTCCTGTGGCTGTGCTGGACCTGGAGGGACCTTTCCCCAGGTCATGCTGTACTATCTGAGGGAAAGTGAGGTCTTCACAGCAGGCCCCGTAGCAGGGAGGGGTTTTGCCTCTTCCCATGCTGGGCTGGATATCAGGACCACCCACCTAAGCACAAGGCACAAGTTGGACCTGCCCAAGGCCCATATGTCAGAAATGGGAAGGACAGTCCAACCAACTCACCATGTTGCAATCTGCCTCCCAGGCACTTATCACATACTCATCTAGTACAAGCCCCAGAGCTCTTTGCAGACAACATTTGCCAGCCAAGGACAGTGTCCATTGCTTCATTGCAGAGACTAGAACAGAAACGTTGCAACCAAATGACAAGAAGGAATTTATATAAGCAGATATTTCTGATATGATGCAGTCTTAATGCAATGATGAGCACTGTATCCTCTCTCAAAGGGACCAATAACAGCAACCGACCCCTTGGCATCCCCAGAGGGACTTCACCTGGGCCACCAGCACTGCTAAGTCCCCAGCACAGGCAGACAAAACCCTCATCCTGTCACCACAGCCTCATGTTGAGCACCTCCAGAGCAGTGCTGAGACCTCTCAGCACCAGCCAGCCATCCCATCCATCCCAGCTTTGCAGCACCAGCGGGTTTTGCCCAATGAGGCTCCTGCCAGCTGAGCACATCGAGAAGCACCTGGCCTCCAGCCACATGGGTTAGCACCACGTGATGGAGGATGAACTCACCAGCTTGAAACATGGCTTCATTTTATTGCAATAAAGAACAATCAAGTAATTACAAGCTGAGGGCTGAGCAATGGGCGAACTGCCATAGAGCAAAGGGAAAGGAGACCCTCTCCTCCTGCTCTTTGCCTTCCCCTGCTCTGCAGCCACATGCGATTGCCGAGAAAGCTGTTGGACGAAGCTGTCACGAAAGGACTAATTCAGAGGCACTTCACAATTTATGCTTGGCCTTTCAGCCTGGTTGCTGCCTCCAGCTGCACCAATTAACGACAGCAGCTCCCCAGTGCACCCCAGCTTTGCTCTCTACCTGGCCAGCCAGAAAGCACCACTCCTTTGAACTCCTCACATTATCAATACTGCATTAACAGCAGATACTTCTTTAATGTTGGTATAATCACCACTAAAGAACACTGCCAAGTATAGTGCATTTGCTTCTATGGCAAGGGAAAAGTGGTCCTGCCTGCACATACGTATCCCTCCTGGACCTCCAACATGGCTCTACTTCATGGGGAGGCTTGCAACGGGAAAAGTGAAACCCTGACGTTTGCTCGCAGGATGAAGTAGTCTCCCAGGGCAGCCATGGCCTTGGGAAAGCATTTGCAGCCGTCTCACTCAGACCCTCAGCTAAAAACAATGCACACCTAGCTGCCTAACTCTGGAGCAGGTGACTCATCAATTTAAACAAAGTAGCACTGACAGTTTAAGAGGGCACGGCTTCTTTCAAGCACTCTGTCACGTTCACTGTTAACAGTGAAGCTGACTTGGTTTTACGATTCCTTGGCCAAGCTGATTTTTATGGTACTGCAGGCTTGGCCCTATCTACATCCCAGGCAAGCTCAGTTGGCCACTTACCCTAAATCAGAGCCACCTCCTGCCCCTCTCCAAAGCAGGGCCCTTTAGCAGACCTAAGGCCACCCCAGTATGTCACAAAATACACACACAAATACAGGACTGCCAGCAGACTTCAGGGTAAAAATACAGTTCCACCTCCTCTGAGACTGTTTTAGCTGGGATGCTTCTTGAACTGGAAACCACAGAAATAGTTTGTCAGTGAGAAACCCAGACCTTCAGGTGCATTCTGGGTATCCAACCTAATTCAATTTGCCCGAAGAAGCAGAGTGTACCAGGACAATCAGAAAAGCAATATGTAGTTTTCGTTGGTTGCCTCACAGCAGACCTACCCAAAGAACCACAAATGAGATATCGTCCCCCAAATCAAAATGAGCTTTTAGCAAAGTTCACCTCAACAGCACAGATTAATACACAGAAAACCCCCAGATCCAAATTCCCTTAGACATGGGGGAGAACGGGATGAGAACCTGCTTTGTAGCTGCTGTGACTCACACCAGTCTCTACAAACAGCCAAAACAAGTGCACTAGACTTCAAAGGGTTTGAGAAAGGATTGGACCCTCTCTTCCCTGTCATATGCGTGTTTCCAATTTCACTCACGCTGTGGCACCTAGGGCACCCAGCAGGATGAACAGGAAGCTGACAAGCTTGGACTGTTGCTAATTTACTATGATAATCACAGTAGGCTTGGACTACCAAAGAGAAGAGCCACAGAGAAACCAGTATCATCTGCCACGGACCCTTTGTGCAACTGTGATGGAGTCCCCTCCTCTTGCCTCAAGTATTCCCCTCTAAGTGGGGTAACGGCACTGCCTGACTGCAGGGACCCTGGGAGGAAGGAGAAACACATTCAAGTTGGGGAGCTGCTCAGGCTCTGTGGTAATAGGAGCCAGGCAGACATACAAGAGCCAAAGGACTTTCACCCAAGAAGCGCATTAAATATAAAAGAGAAGTCACCACGGATGTTAATATATAGCATCAGGATTTATTCCCCCCTCCTGTTCTCACTATCATGTGACAACATTAATTAAATGTGTTTCTGACCCTGCTGCGCTTCTTTAAATATTTGCCATTCTCCACAAGCACTGTTTGGTTAATGAAATGAAATTAATGAGCTCATTAGATTGTGCCGTAATCTTTCAGATGTGAGCCTGGCACTCAGAATCACTGTTCCCTTTCTCTGCTCTTGCGGTTTAACTCAATGCATTCAGCTCCAGAAGCAACAGCTGAACAGTAGAGTAATCAATTAGCGGGGCAGCCAGGCACAAGAAGGGGAAGGAGGAAAGACCAAGGCCAACAAGACGCAACTCTCTAACTTTCCCACGGGAGCTGATCCCACAGAGCCCGTGACTCTGGGCGGGTGCTGGCACATAGCATCGTTTGGTGAGTGCTTCACCAAGCTGAAGATCAGCTAAAGGAGTCTGACGTGGCAGGACCCAAATCCATGACTACATCCACTCTGATTTGTATGTGAAATCCAGGAGACCTTAGAAAAGAAGAGCTTGGATTTAAAACTTCTAGATAGGTCTCTTAATGCCTCTGTGTCCAGCTGAAATAGAAGGGGTGTCACTCAAATCTAGCAGAGGCCACAGGGTTGTCCTCCCACCACTCAGACCGCTGTGATCTCTAAACCCTTTCCTTGAGCATCCTAGCAAGGAAAGCACACGTGGCCCACATCCCTCCAACCCAGGCAAGTCCCGATAGTCTCTTTGATAATCACTCACCCTAATTCCCTGCCACGTTGATACAAACAACCCTCAGGCAACCAGTCTTTCCCACATTTTCCCTCTACCCGGACCAGTACTCACAGCTTGGTGTCCTCCAGTGAAATAATACCATGAGAGCAGCAAGCAAGGCTCTTTGCCTTCGGGCTCCACCACCTTGCCAAGTGAGCACAATTTCCACCTTTTTTGAGCAGGAAGGAGTCGCCCCAGAGCAGTGCTCAGTTTTTCTATTGTCTTGTGAAGCCTGATCAAAGAATTAACTCAGATCAAAGAGTTTCTACAGCAGCACAAAATCCTCTGATGGGGAGGAAAAGGAGGGGGATGGGGTGGACAATAACTTGAAAAACGCTTCAGTAAATCTCTTTCCAAGAAAGCAAATAGGTGTACTTCTGCATGCATATAAGCCCCACAGTTCAGAGATTGTGTTAGCTATGGTGACTCCTAATAGCACCAGAGGAATTCGGGGGAGGAAATGTATGCAAATCAAATTCTCTCTGTGGCTGTATTCGCCAATAGATTGGATTGCAAAGCTTCATCAAGCTCTTGGTCCCTCGGCTTTTGTAATTTACCTTTTAGCCCAGAAGTCCCACGATGGTGAACCAGGCCTGCTGGGGAAAAACAAGGGGCTGATGAGCACAAACAGGGAGGAGTGAGAGGAAGGCATTCACACAGTGAGACAGTGAAAATTCTTAAGGTTAAAAAAAAAATGGGATACCCCAGTTCTTCACAAAAGCCTCAGTGAAAGCAGTGCCACAGTCACTATTGTAGAACACAAGAAAAAAAAAGAAAAAGCACTATCTTTCCACTTGCAGGTGGCAGGATCGAAGCTGGAAAACCCATTCTAGCTCTATTCCCACACTCATCCATTGTACCACCCCCCTGCACGCAAAAGATGATCTCAGAGGACTCTTGAACCATGCCCCCTCTGTGTCTTACAGGATTATTACATGTTAGTTTGAAAAAAGCCTGCATCACCTCTATCCCCTCCAACTCTGAAAGCTGGTATCACAACAATCAAAATGCCAGGTTCTGAAATAAAATATCTTCAGGTTAGCCAGGTGTTTTACAACCCTGCCATATCTGTGGTTCAGACACCTAACAAGGCATTGGGTGAGGTTTGACTTTCCTCTCATTTAAAGGATTCAAACGTTGCTGCCTTTGGTGACTGATGATTAAAGCAGAAGGGAGAAGCGTGGCTATCATTTATCCATGACCTTGAGGGGGCTGCAAATAATATTGGCTCATTGATGGCAGGGAACCTGGCCGGAAAGTAGAAAAGCAGATAGCAAGGGCAGCAGGGAGGATAAATAAGGAGGCCAGGCTGACCGCTTGCCATCCATTCTGCCTGCAGAGGGAAGCTGTAGGTATCTCAGCAGGTAGGACTGCAGAGGGAGAGATCACTTTAGGCAGCTGATACCACATAGGAGGAGATGGACAGAGGAGGATGAGCGAATACCTGACCATAGCAGGAGTGGAGCATAACCACAACTCTTGGACAACTTTTAAAATAGTAAGGGTATGCTGGATCTCCAGTGAGTATTCCATCAACAGTTGCTGCAAACTCAGCAGCAAAGATGTGACAGATGCAACAGGCAGCACATGGCCAGTTGTTAGTTTAGCTGAGCAAGGCCAGCAAGCTGGTATTTGCTGAGGAAGAGTTACTTCTCAAGGGAAAGCAAGTTGGCCATCCTGTACTCGAAGCATTGCAAACTGCCCTAGTCACCATGTTAATATAAATATCCCTGTGTTTGACAACTGAATCCTGCCTTCCATCTTCCTACCTTCCATCTTCCTTCAGAGGCAGTCACCAGGCTGCCTGCAGAAATTAGGTACCCACATGCTCACAGAACAAACTTTGCTCTCTGCAAACTCTGCAACATAGAGTGACACGAGGCAGAGAGTGTACAAGCTGGTGCAAGTCCAAGCTGGTTTATGCGTATGAAAGGATTCAATGACAAGAACCCATTTTCCATAAGCCAGCACCAGCCTTCACACTTCCCACCACCTTGGGGTCCCTGCAGCACATGCACAGAGCAGCTGTGACCCACATCTTCATTCCAGCTTAATCCAGAGTCCAGCTGGCGTAACGCAATGGAGTTGGTGAACAACATTCAGTTTTGTTTCAATCAAATCAAAACTCAAATTTTGGCTCAAATAACGCAGCATGTTTATGTTCTGGTCAGAAATACATCAGACACACGCATATTCAGGATAACTTTACCCTGATTTGGCTTCTAGTTGGTGTGCAACTGTGAAAGCAAAGGCTTCAACACAAGGCTCTGCAAACCTGCCTCACAGCCCTGGCCCTCCTGAGAGCAGCCAGGCCCTGGTCCAGCACCCCTGTATCTTCATGACAAGCACCTTATGTGCCATCAGACACTCGTTCCAGCACCCAGCTCCTTCCAGCAGCAGGCATTTACTTGGGCGGGGATGCACTTCACGCTGCTTTAACCTGCACAAGACCAGCTCCCACAGCAAGAGCAAATAAATGCCCATGTCCCTGGGAGTTTCTCTTGGTAGATATCTTTGCCCTCACGCCTTGCCCTTAGTGGGCACGTGCACATAGACAGGGACCTGCAGGAACACATGACAACCCATGCAGAAGATGCCTTTGGGGCAGCTGCAAACAGAGCTGAAAGCCACGGGGCTGATTTGGTATACATTCTTACAAATGCAACTGCATTTCCGAAGTGTATTTATATCTTATCTATGCTGTTTACCCATATGTTCAATAAATCATTATTCATTATCTGATAAGGTGCCTGCACTGAATTTCTAAGCCAGGCTTACAGTTAGCACAGAGCGGGACATGCTGGGAATACAAATCGAAAAATAAACAGAGCAGCTGCCTCCAGCGAGGCTGCTCTGCTATCAGGGGACTCTGGTGACATCGCCAGCCATGAGACCAAAGCCTGGGTCACCAGCCCTGCTGAGCTGGATACAACAGGCTTGTGTTATGCAGAACAGCCTCCTTTTTAGTTAATTACATGTCTGAGATCCCTTCCGATGATAGAAGTGACATTACAAAGCAAGCCATGTTTCCTCTCTTCTGCACCACGTTCATCTCTGCCCTGGCCAGACCCTTGCAACAGCCAAGCAGAAATAGCCCCTGCTCTTTGGTATCCACAGGGCCCCCACAAAAGCCTCAGCCTAGAAGCAAGGAATTAAAAAGAGGGAGCTTGAACAGACAGGAAAATTCTTACTTGTGCTGCCCGTGGCCCAGGCATAAAATCAGAGGAGCATGAGTAATGAAAATCCAAAGCCCTCTCTGATCCTGTCCTCTCCTTTCGCCTGTTGCAGCATGAAATGGAGAGATGAGGAGCACCTAGAGATGATGCTCCATGGTGCGTCTCAACCCCTCCTCTCTCCCTTTTGATGGTCTCTCCAACACCAGGAATGAAAACTGGCTCCATTTAGGCCACAGAGCTAAACGTTTTACCACAGCTTTCAATAAGACCACGGTCTCTCTCATATCTCAGCTTCTCATCCAAGGATTAGCTGTATTGGATGGATATTTCCATGGGGAATAGGGGGAAGAAGGTGGAGGGAGAGGGTGGGGAGTCAGGTTCAAGTCATGTGAAAGCCGGCTACAGCACGTCTTAAAACCAGGCTACAAGGAAGTGTGACATCCAATTTCTTGGGAAGGGGAGGCAGAACAGTAATTAAATTTTCTGATCTTGTTAGCCAATTTCTCCAATCACTGCCCCTGAACTGGAGAAGGGGAAGGGAGAGGGGAGACACTTGCGTCAGTGATGCTTGTGAGGGAAATTAGGTTTTCACGGATTATTGGGTTAGTTCCACTTCTCCCACTTTTTAATTTATTTGTCTGTATGTGCTGCCGAGCTGAAAGGCCGAGAATTTCCCCTTTTTTTTTAATTAAAATCTGCATTTTTGGAAGATGAAAACTTAAGGGGGGTGGGGGGGAACTGCAACAATACAACCATGTCAGCCAAAATCTGCTTCCCTCCCAAACTTCTTTGTTATTCCTTCTTCAAAACAAGAGTCTAATAAGATCTCTCATTAGAACTTGAAATAGCCTTTGGATACTTTTACAAAAGAAGAAAATATCAATTAACTTTGTTCTGTATTAAAAAAGAACAGAATTTACTTACTGCTACTTTCAGGCTGGCTTTTGGCTTGGCGTGGGGTCTTTTTAATTTTCCCTTAATGCTACAAAAGAAATTTAAGAATTACCGCCTGTGCAACCCTCTGCCTCTATTATTTCTCAAAAGACAGTAACACTGACACTCTTTCCAATTTCTTTCAAAATAGAAAGAGAAGACTAAAATGTGCATATCGGCAGCATTCAAGTAAATTATCTGTATGATTATTTCCAACCGCCTGGTGAGTGGTTTCCTAGGAACAATGCCAAGGGGCTATTTTGTTTAAGCTTTCTGAATTTGGGATAAAGAGAAACTGAGTGTAGTTCACATAGCGCCCAGACTTCCCCTTTCATGAAAGCTCCAGGAAGTATGTATGGCTGCAAATTTAGCCATCATCATTAGCTGGAGGATGCTTGCAAAGGTTTCTGGGAAGTCAAGAAAGACTGGAAATAACAGCTTATGGAAAACAGAAGGCAGCATAGCTGTAGAATTAAAGAGCTGGGAAAAGTGCCGGTTGCTTCATTCAACTGCATCCTGCAGTAATCAAGTGTGGCATACCAATGGCCTGGGGTTGGGATCAGGAGGCTGCATGATCGTTTTACACACACCAGGACAGCGACACCAATGGCCAAGCTCTCTGACCTGGCCCATCTTGCAGACAGATGCTCTCTGAGTTATAGATATGTCTTTCACTTCCCAGGGGACTTTAAGTCTAGACCAGAATAGGCTTCTTGAAGATCTGCCCTAGCCCTCTCCAGAACTATTGGAACTGATGGCAGGAATCTAGCACGGTTGCCCAGGTCAGCCAGATGGGATTTATTAACGTATGCTGGCCTGCTGTCTGTTAAGCCTCTGTACAGAGGCTCCATACAGGAAAACCCAAGACTGAGTGCAGTAACGAAGAAGTACCCATTCTTCAGACTTAACCATGCTTCTGCAGCTTCCAGCTTTCCTCTAGACCCGAGATATATAAGGAACTTCATCACACTGGACCATTCAACTTACACTGAACACCAGTAAAAGATGAACATGCAAGAGAACAGCACAGGGAGGAAAGGGACAGTGACAGTGTTCAACTTGGCTGGAGCTTTGCACTAATTCAGCAATCCTGTGCACTTCCTTAACCAGATTTTGATCTGTAGCTAACAGTAGCTCACTGCTCACCTTCACCCTGCCACCTCAAATGCCCCTTGGGGGAGGGACCTTGCCAAAGACATTTGGAAAGCAGAGCTGGGTTATTTCTTTCCCCTTGACCCACTGAAAGAGCACTGTGCATCACATCCATCCATCACTCCATCCATGCCATACCAACAACCTTCTCATATGGACTGCTTTATAGCCATGACCTTTTATAAGGAGGTACACATGGACAAGAGTCCTCAGCTGGAATAGTAAAGAGGCCAAGCCAAGATCACACAAACCTTCTAACCAACCAAGTACAAAGGCCCAAACTTATCCTACTCAAGTTCAGATATATACGCAGGGGATTCTGGTCCATTTTCCATGGAGAATGGAGATGACGCACATCTAGGCAGTGGCAGAGAATTCTTCCTGTAGAGCTGGCCAAAGGTAATCTCTTGAAAGTCTTTAAATAAAGCAAAACACACAAAAAAACCCACCCCACTCTTCCTTCCCAATCAGGGCGAGCACACTGGCTGGAATCCTGATTAAGATCCTCATCATGGATGAGCTCCGAGCTGACCCGCCCTCATCAGGCTTTGCAGTTCAGAAAAAGCTAATTCTAATGGCAGTGGAGAGGAGGGGAATTTACTCTGATCTGCCATGACCCAGACTTCACAGCCATTCAAAAGGAACAGCAACAGCCATTAAAAACTTCACTTTATACACTGAAGAGGCTCATAAAGAGAGTGTGAATTCACGGAGCAGTGGCTCAGAAAGCCTATTCCCTGGGTATCCCACAGACTGCTATTGTCTGAAATATGGAATAAAAGGGAGGTTCATATTTTACTTCAGACTTATTTCACTCTTCCCTTCTTTTCTCTGGGGACTGACTAAAGAGCAAAGTGATTTATAAGGGGAAAACAAGGGGAAGCGGTTCTAATTAATTGGCCATAACCGCTACAGCTGCACTGGCATCCAGCAAAACACAGGGCAACAGTCCTGAGACAGAGATGCAGTACCACTGAAAGTTTACCTCAATAATCCCACTTCAAGTCATAATAAAATGAACTGTTTGCCCTCACTGTGCTTGTAATGACTCCTTGCACAAGGCTCCTGACACCTAACCTGTCCTTTTACACCCAGAGTCAGCAGGAGCAGGGAAATGAAAGGGGGGCTTGCAGCTTGAACCCCTGCTTACAGGTCCTCTCTTCCCTCTCCAGAGAGGGCTCAGAGTTCATTTTGACAACAGCTAAAGTTCAGGGTGTAGGGAGTGGGTCTAGCTCAAGAAATCTCTACTCCAAGCACGGGAGTGAGAAGCTTAAACTAACAAAGGCTAAGCCCCCTTGCTTCACTGACCCTGCCATCTCACAGCTGGGAGAACATGGGGCTCCTAGTGCACTGCAGAGCCAGAGGAAAAGAGAAAGGCTCTTTCACGTCCAGAAACCCATGTGTTTGTTCTGCTTTCAGCAACATAATAGCCAGGAGAACGGGCCTCTCGGGAGCGATAGATCACACATTGCAGGTGCCTAGTTTTAACAGGGGGAAACTCTCCAGTTTTCCTAACTGTGTGTGCCAGAAGTTCTGTAACTGGAGTTCATCGTGACCTCAGAGAGCTGGCCTGCTCTGTGGGAGGAAACAGAAAGCCTGGGCATAATCGGAACAAGCTCATAATTAAAAGTGCTTTAGCCTTTATGAGTTCCCAGATCGCATAGCTGCAACGAGAGAACTTGTTTTCATTTTACCTCATTACGTTCGGAGCAGCGCAATGGACCAGCCTGGCATTTGCCAGAGCCTGCCACTTGCAGGAAGAGGGCAACCGATGCTGGAGCAGATGCAAACGTAGTGTGCTGCACCCTGCTATAACTCCTGGCATGAGGCTACCCCCCTCCATGAGTCTCTGCAGGGGGATTTTTATGGGTGGAAGGTGTGGGGAGCAGCTAACCAGGACAGCCCTTAATACTGGAGTCATGCTAGAGGCGGGGAGGGGGAAGTGCAAAATGCAAACAAGAACAGGCTTTCCCCATTTACCCCTCTGAGGCGTCCTGTCCCAAGACCCATAGTGGTGGCCCAGGAAGAAAGCCAGGCTCCTGCCAGCTCTCCCACAGAAGCAGACACTGTAGCTTACAGAGCATGATAAGCTCCAGCTTCTGCAACAAGTTAAAAAAAAAAAAAAGACACTAATATTTGCCCAGCACTTAGCTAGTGCTGAGCACTATTATTCTGTGCCGTACGAGATTAACACAAACAGATTGCTTTGTAGACTCACTACTTACTGACGTCCCTAGGCAGATATTCCTCTGCGTGCTTTGAAAAAGGTCTCAGGACGTGGACTTGCATTTAGCAGGCAGCCTGAGCTGCTCTGCGAGGCCCCTGTTTTCTCTCCACCTGGGAACCAGGTAAGCCACAACCTTCCCCAGGGAGCCTGTCTGATCATCTTCTCCATTTGGGACCATGATAGCCTCAGGGCTTTGTGTTCCAGTGCAGCCTGACCTCTTTGTGAGGTGGTGGACCCCTCTGCAAGTCACCTACCCCACTTCCGGCCAAGACACTCTAGCAAGGCAGGAGTTCCTGGGATTTATTTATTTGTGGCTACAGGGAAGGGAAAGAAACGTCTGTGCCTTCTTGGCAGTTCTGGCTATGCCAGTCAGAAAAACAATAGCCACCCAAAAAATAAAAGGCCACCTCACCTGGCTGGTGAGGTGAGACATTTCCGCAGGGAGGCAGGTGCGGCAGGATCTGTGAGGAAGAGAGTGGCTTCCTCCAAATGGAAGAACTTCAGGCAACTGCTGAGGACACTGGCACAACCACCAAAGCTTACTCTGTGCCACCTTGAGAAAGGAGATTTTGAAACAGCTGGGAAAAACCAAAGGAAAAGGAAAAAATATAATAATTACTGTTACCCTTCAGGCACAGCCCATGGCACCCTGAGCCCTGCAGTCAGCCCAGCAAGAACAACTCTTGAAACATCACCCTGGCACACAGGGACAGGGGACAAAGGGATGCTCAGGGGCAGACACATGAGGAATGCTCAGGGAAGTGGCAGGATGAGGCTCTGTGCTGGGGTTAGGAAAATGGTGACATTTCAGAGCTTGAAGGAGACCAAGAACAGCATAAGATAAGCTGAAGGACAAACACTCCTCTCTCCTGCTAGGCTGGAGCAGCTCTGTACTGCCAGCTCAGGAGCAGTAGGGTAGAGACATTGTCTAGGCAAGAGCACACCATTAAGCAGATATGAGACAAGGCCCACTACTTTGGGATGTGGCAAACTGGCTGTGTCACAGACAGGTGCAGAGAGGAAAGTATTTTATCCCGTATTCTGCAGAAAGCTCAAATACAGTGCCCCTGTTGACCACTCTGGTGAAGAGTAGCTGGCATATTACCAAACCATACCCAAAGTATCCACATCATACATCAAGTCATCTAAAGCTGTATGGAGGGACAAGGGCTGAACAGAAGTCAAGAATACCACAGCTGGCTGCTCTCCTGCTCCTGCGGCAGGATGGGACAGCAACTGCTTCTGGAAGGGACGATCCCACCGGCTGTCTACTCCTGGCTGGAGGCAGAGACCACACTGTCAATCTGAATACCTGAGGTCAAAGCTGGTACCACCTTGGAGGCTCAGAGAGGGCTGGAGATGGAGGGGATGCGCCAGTGAGGAGGACTTCTGAGGAACGTGTTAACAGCTCCTGTGCCGCGCTCCTGTGTTTGTACAGCTGGTCCCAACATGCTGCTAAACCACTGCTGTGGGAAGAAGGCGAGACATTTTTCCACAAGATACTCATTCCTCATCTGTCAAGCTCCAAGCAGAGGTTTCAAGCGCTCAAGTGTACACTTGAGACAGCACCTGGGGAGGCCTCATCCTGTGTGTGGGGGAGGGAAGACAAATTCTGCCAAGTTCTATCTTTTGCTACTCGTAATGAACAATGCAATCAAGTCATGTTGTGATGACTGCTAGTAAAGAAGGATGAGTGAGCCATGGCCAGCAGTGAAGCCAAGCACAATAACATTGTGCTCTCCTGGGCTGCGAGTAGGCTTTGAACCCACAATCTTCACTTGGCAATGGTGTACTTCACCCAGAAAGCTCCCACCAGTTAGGCTCCACACATGACAGCTCTTGTAAGGTGTGAATTTCAAACAAGCAAATCTCAAACCCCATGCACAGGTCCCTTGCACAGAGGGAAGGAAGAGTTTAGGCTCAAGAGTCACACATGGGAATGCAGACCAGCATCTTGCATACCATCCCTCTCTGCAGCCTGGTATGCAGGTCCCAAGATGCACAACCCATCCACGCAAGGGTCCTCTGGCACAAGGAAGCCCTGATCTCTTTCCAAAGAAAGCAGTTTTGGAGAGGAGAGGACATGAAGACTGCTGTCGTGCGAGAAAACCTTGAGCTGTGAGACAGTGTTATGAAGACATTTCAAGATGCGAGTGCTCCTGTTCCAAAGGCACTAGACAAGGTTTGACCACAGCTGATATGAATGTCTAGCTCTGTGCTTACACCAGGCTGCTCTCAGAGCATCTCAGAAAGCAAGATGGGATCAGTCACAGGTGCATATGCTCCTAAGAAGCAACTGGAAGTTATGCAAGGCTCTGCTAGGCCAAAACTGAACCATTGTCTCTCAGACTCCCACCAAAAAAAGGTGCAAGCATCAGACATGCCCGAGGCATCTAAGACCTTGACTTGCATGCCTCTCACTCCATCAGAGCCTCTGCTAAACAGCATTATGACTGCTATCATTGTTTGCTTGGTGCAAGTACACATGAGAAACCACCCTTATGGTGAACAAGAGTCCGTCTCACATGATATAAGCAAGAAAAAAAGTGATTCCAAGCTCAAGAAGCACAAGAACATGCAGCAAGTAGGTGACAGACCTCTGGGACCTTTTACTGAAGGAATCATCCTTTGCCACTCTTCATCAGCTCCCGCTGACTGCCCCTGCTGATTGAGCTGATCAGAGGACCCTGAAAGAGTTGCACAATCAAATCTCACCAACATCACTTATTTTTCAAAAGCGTTCAGACATTTAATCAAATTTTTGATTCCCCACTTTTCAAGCATTTTCCCAAATTCCTAGAGGCTTTCACTTCACACTAACTTCTGCAGCCCAAGAGTAGATTTTCACCTTCCACAAACCAAGTACAGCCCTGAGCAATCCTTCGTGCAGGATTTCATAGGCAGCAAGTAGGGGGAGGATCTCCCAGTCTGACACACATTCGTAACTTTCTAAAACATTTTGCAAGACCTGCTTATATCAGCTCAACTGTTGTTTTCAAAATAGACAAACCACAGGGCAAAACAAAGGAGAAGCACAACTAACTTTAATCAGCTAGGCAGCCAATGAGTGCAAGCAACAGACTATTGTGGGGCAGCTTGTCTAGGGAATCACAGGTTATAGTCCATAGAGATTAGATACTCGAAACATGAATCCCAGAACCAGCTTATTCCCAGCCTGTAAGGAGCAAATAGGATTCCATCCCGCGCTCGATTTTCTGTTACACACAGTACCACTAGCGTTGATAATATCTGTTGATAATATCCTCCGGCCTAGCACCATTCCTTATCAGATTCCTCTTTATGTGACCATCAAGATGGGGCTAAGAACAGTTCAGCTGGAAGACACCTACAGTGATCATCTAGTCCAACTGCCTGACCACTTCAGGGCTCACCAAAAGTTAAAATATGTTATTAAGGACATTGTCCAAATGCCTCTTAACAATGACAGGCTTCGGGCATCAACCACCTCTCTAGGAAGCTTGCTCCAGTGTTTGACCACCCATGTTCAAGTACAGTGCTTGAACATCCTTTTTAAATGATGAGGCCTAGAACTGCACACTGTACTCAAGGTGAGGCCACACCAATGCTGAATATGAGGATAATCACCTCTCTTGACTAGCTGGTTATACTGTGTTTGATGCACCCCAGGGTACAGTTTCCCCTCTTGGCTACCAGGACATACGGCTGGCTCCTATTGAACTGCTGCCAACCAGCACCCCCAGACCCTTTCTGCAGGTCTGCTCTCCAGCCATTCCTCTCCCAGTTTATACTTAGAACTGAAAGTTCTTTTGTCTGTCAAGACAGTCAACAGCACCTCCCGGTTTAGTATCATCACCAACCTTATTAATGGTGCACTTTACTAAGCCTTACTAAAGGCTTACAACTGCATGCAGTAACTTGCTTCCATCACTACTTATAACACTGCCTTCTTCCTGGCACAAAACTGTTACTGGACCTACCTCAGGCATAGGTGCACACAAGCACTGTTGACTTGTGTGTAACCAAAGATGGCAGAGCACAGCTCCATTGCTGGATCTCCTCTTCAGACTCTCAGATCTCCCCATCCCATACTATGATGTACAGAAGAAACGCTGACCCACAATTTTTTTCCAGTAAAAGTTGGAAAACTTTCCTATGCTAACATTAAATAGACAGCAGAATAGTGTTCCTTATAAGGTGGTCTAGAGCACCATCAGTAGACTCATTTTAAAAAAATGTGAAATATGGTAGGAAAGCTCATCCCTGGGGAAGCTGCATGGACTACAGTGGTCCCAGCAAGATAAAGCCAGAATTTGTGGACACTGACTGTTGTGAAGAGCAAAGCCCTGATTCTGCAAGGTGTCCTTGGAGCCCTATTATCTGTGATTAATAAGGCATGATGCAAACACTTAGTTAAATCTGATTAGATCAATAGTACACCATGAATCACTTCTATAGGTTTCCTATAATATTTATATATACTGCAGTTATCAGCAAGAGTCTACTGTAAAATTATCTGCCTTGAAATTAATTTGAAAAAGTACCTTTTATACTCTATTAAAAAAAGGCAAATTGACTTTTTTTATTCTCTCTTAGAGCTGAGCTTACTGGGCAAAAGCTTGGGGAACAGCACGTAGTTTTGCAAAACAAACTTTTTGAGACCATGCTGCCTGGTTTATCATCTCCTGAAATGGGAATGCCACCTCCAACACTATTCCCCCTCCAGCCTCTCGACCACACACACTGCAAAAAAGGGCTTCTGCTATCTGTGGCTTACTGTTGGTAGGACACAAGCAGCAAGCAGGAGCGTGACAGAGATAGCAAGGGGTGGGGAAGGCAGCACGCTTGCACACTAGTTCAATGATGACAAAAAAACCAACGTGGCAAAGATTTGCATTGTGTTTCAGGACCTCCTTCTGCACTAAATCAAGGCAGGGAATTTACAGCAAATTAATGAAACTAATTTTCTGACTTGAATCATCATCTGTGAATTATCATGTCTTTACTCATTAAATAAATTATCTGTGTCTTCCAAGACATTAAGAACGCATCATAAATTATAGACCTTCATAAATAATTTGGTTTTGCCTGGGTTTAAATATAGAGAGAGAATAAAGCATGAGGAAGAAAAGAATACAAGAGATGAGGGAAGCAAAGAGGCAAAAAAGAAAGCGCAAAGAGAAGGGAAGAGAGTGAAACAGAGTAAAATAAGCAGAGAAAGAGAGAAAAAAAAACCTGTGAAAATGGAGACATATGATCTATCCGGCTCAGAAGGGAAGGAAATGAGGAAGGAAAAAGGAAGCGAGGGGATGAAAGAGGACAGATAGGACAAGTCTCACTGTGTAATCTCTCAGGTCTGTGTTAATTGCAGCTTGGTGAACGTGGCAGGAAATGAACTGCTAATATCCAAATCCTCTCATTACTTTTATAAATTATTTCATTCCGGTTGAGCTTGTTTCGTGTCAATGAGTACAAACAGCCTGACCAGTAGATATCTGAAAACGGATACCAACAAGGGAAGCAGACTTTGTTGTGGAGTGGCAACAGTGTTTGTTTAAAGGGGCTCCAGAGTTTGTAAATTACAACAGAAAGGTAATGGCAAGAACTGAGGGTCAGGGAGACACATGGCTTACCTGTTAAACCAGCACCAGTTGGACTTTTGCTGCGAGATCCTGCTGCAGACTGTGCTAAAGCAGGCACAGCAGTCTTCTAATCCAAGCCCTGCTCTGTCTGATACAGCTCAAGTGAACTCTGGGGAGAAATGCAGCATCTCTGCACAGATTAAGCCTCATTGGGACAAGGACACAATTTCCATCATCCAGCAGGGTTTGATTTCTGACCAGATACCAACCAGGATGCCAGCACCGACCACTTCACAACAACTTAATGCTGACACCTTGCTAAGTACAAGTACAACTTTTAAGACTTAGAAAGCCTGCTGCACCAGGCAGAGGCTGCAAAAGTACCAGCTAAACTAATGTCCACAGAGTGGCCAGAGCATGTCCTTTCTCAGTCAGACCCTTGCCAGCTTCTGGAAGATGAGCTCCCACCTTAGTTCTAGTGTCAACAGGATAAACCCAGGTCAGCATCACCAGCTGCATTCCAGGCTTCCTGCCACAGTGCAAGAAATGAACCACGTTTTGTGAGGAAGAGGGTTTGATGCCTGTTTTCCTGTGCCTTGTGAGAGCCATTCTTCATGGAGAGCCTTCCCACTGAGCAAGACCCTTGACCTGAAAAGTGTGGGCTCTGGTTGAGGGAGATTTCTGATGAGAAGTGCTGAGCTGGACACAGTCTAGCAGCCATCATGACAATGAAGAGCAAGTCTCTTGGCCTTTCCCACGGGACACAGCACAGCCACATGACTTTTTACTGGCAGGTGTGAGCTCACTATGAGATGGCCAAAAGTCACACAGTTAAACCAGGCTGGTGACTAGCCCAGCCCAAGTATTTTGCCTCTTGGTGAAAGTCATTAGCTCAGCACCGCAGAACTGCAGTCACAATGACTTTTTTCTGGCCAGCTCAGAGACAGCACACATCTGCCTTGAAAATCTTTCATGGTCATTCCCTTGCTAGTCTCTCAAGCCAGCTACAGTTTACGCCCTTGCTTGGTAACACTGAGTTTCTTGCCCTCCGTCCCAGGATTTGGCTGTGTCAGTGTCCACAGCCAGGCTCAGGGACAGGGCAGGGTCACAGCAGCTGTCCCACCTGTAGCCTCCCAGCTCACAGGAGGGTGTTTCTGCAGGAAGCTGGAGGTTGGCCAGTTCTAGAAGCTCTTGGAGAATGAACACAATGGCAGCTGTTTCCTATTTGGAAGTGGAAGGGCTCTGATCTCAGCCTATGAGAGTCACTAGTCAAAACGAAAGGAATGTTTTTTCTCTTCTTCTTCCAAGTCAAAATCTGACCTAGGGTACATGTAGGCTCAGAAAGTCTGCTCTGCTACCATCAAAACCACTGCTTAATAAGTAACAGCAATACAAAGGCAACAAAAAATGTGAAGCCACAGCAGGGTAGGTCCCAGAAAATATAACAGCAGTTCAAGAAAACATCTCTGTGAAACTCCTGACTAGGTGATAGCACGCATGGGACTTGGGTTTAAAGAATACATCTGAAGGTTTTTCTTTTGAGAGTCCATCAGTTGTATGTGAAGGGCAGCTCCACAAAGGCTGTGCAAAAGGACCTCCTTGCTGCAAACGTGGGAGCTGATGCACAACATTTGTACAACTTTCATGGCACTAGCAAGCTGACTGGTGACTCAAGCGTGCTTTTGGCACTGAACTCTGCATCATATACAGGACATTCCCTAAACTTGAGCTACTTCAGCATGACTCTTCCCACTGTTCAGATTGGGTAAATCTGAGGCTGGAAATGGTTTCCCCAGCTAATTTCACCATTAGCACAGCAGCCCACCGAGGCTCAAACAGCAGTGACAGGGGCTGGTGCCAGGTTCACTGCTTCAAGTCCCTACCTGGGGACCCCAGACACTATATCAAGCCATTTGGGTGTTCAACAAGTTCCCAGGTAATGCATCCAGGAAACAAGAACCAGGAGATGAGGGAAAGAAGAATAACAGAAACATCCTCTAGCATAAAAACAGGAGAGAGCTCAGCTTCATCTCTTTGGTGGGGGAGGTTTAGTACGGTGAGTGACTTCTACCTGTTTCCCACAGCCTTCCACCATGCTTGCTCACACTGCTGAGCAGAGAAGCTTCTGCAGAGATGAAGCTCACCTGCAGCACCCATCTTGTCCTCCCTGGTCTCCAGTCAGCCTCCTCCAGCAGAACGATGGTCATACAGCAACATGTAGGCTCCTCTCAAAAAATGAACCTTTTCTTTGTCCAGAACATCTGCACCCAAGACTGCCACAGCTGCTAACCACAGGCACAGGGTCACACCACACAGGCTTTTCACACCTCTTTGAAACTGCACGATTCCCACCCACTTCCACCTTGGCTGCTTCTAAAAGGAATGGCCCCAAATACCATGCAAGCAGCAATATAACCTGGACCCGCCTTTTCCATCCTTTCCACCTCTAACACCAGCAAAACACCTCCACTCCAGCTGCTCTTCCCATAGATGTCCAGCCCAAACTCTCATGCCCTCCTTCCCCACACTGCCCTGACAATTCTGCTGTCAACCAGCCCTCAAGGGAGGTAACATCTCACTGAAGCCAGTGACTTAGGCTGACTGGTAATGGAAAAGCCTTTCCCAGAATGATCTCCAGCTAATTTTAGAAAGGGTCAGAGAAGTCAGCCTGGATCCCACCACCTCCATGAGCCAGCATCATCCCTGGGAATATTTACCTCCCTTTCCCTTGGATAAATAACTTGCTTCTGCTTTTTGCATACTGCCCAAGGATCCACAGATGCCTCTTTTTCCGCCACCAGCTCAGACAGTTTCAAAGCCCAGTTCCAAAAAGGGGATTTCCATCAGTTCCTGAAGTAACAAGTAAGTCCAGCCAAGTGTGAAGCAGGTCACTCTCCTCCTTTGCAGCTTTTTGCGCCATGTGTTTTGCGTCAAGGCCATCACAAGAGCTGGTCTCGGGGGACTTCTGGAGGAGCCAGCTGCCGCAGCCTTTGTTTGCCCACAGCCTTGCTGCGCTGTCCCCAGGTCCCTTCCCTCCGTCTCGAGCCAGCGCACATCTGCCCCACAGCAGGCGTGCCGTTCCTTCCTCCCTCATCCATGAGGATGGAGAGCCAGAGATTTATGTACCCTGCAATTTTTATGTGCTCTCAAGAAAGCTGTGAAGGGAAAACTTCGCCACTCACAAAAGCCTCCATCTGTGAGTTTATTTATCCATGCTGGGAAGGCTGTTTATTCTGTTTCTGGGTGGAAACTACACTGGGATCATGGCTTAATTGTATTGTTTGTTGAATTAATTGCTCTATTTGATCGGCCTTTCTCTCATAATGCTTGAGAACGGGACATTTTTGCTGCAATGGGGGAATGGAGAGGGTTGAAGCTGTTTCTCCCTGGCAGATGAACATAGCCTCGCACGCAGTTAGCAAGAGGGGCTATTTTGGGGACAGCATGTGAGCTGCCTGATGTAAATATTGCTTCAGAAGAAGGTGTTCAGTGAGGTTAGGCATCCTGGGTACAGGCCAAAGGCAGAGAAGCATCTGGATGTGTAGGATACTGGGTTGGTCTTTTGTTCCTTTTCCAGCTGACACCTGCCCAGCCAGCTCTCCCAGGATCAGTGTGCCCAAGAAAGGACCTGCTGCTGAGGCTCACCCTGTCACCAACTGACAGCCTGGGGTGGCCTGTAACCACCTCTCCAGCAATGAGAATGAACACAGTGGATTTTCCAGGTCACCTGGTGAGTCATGGGATGCAGAGTAGGCAAGAGCTCAGCATTATTTTAATATCGGAACATTTTTCCCCTCATTTTCATGCCCAGCTTTTTTTTTTCTTCCTTTTCTTTTCCTTTTTATATTTTGCCAGCAAACACCGAGCTCGAATGAACTGCTTATTTCACACTCCTTTTTTCCACTTTCACAATCACAGCACTCAACTTTTTAAGTTCTGTTCCTGCCTCTCCCACTTCCTGCACACACTTCCCTCTGCCCGCTGGCCTTTCAATGGAACACAATAACCAGTGGTCATGTCTAACATGGCATTTCACACACACATGCTTTTTCATTTCCCTTCTTCCTCTCTACAAAATGATACCAACATCAAGGCTCATAATACACTAGGTTCATTGCTTTTCCACCAACCCCTGCCCCAGGCAGGACATCTCTCTACAAGCCATAACTGTCTGTAGAGCCTTCTTTACCCAACACAAAAACCAGGCTCTAAAGGTGATGATGTGGTCAACGAGATGACCACCCTCCCACCATGTCAGCAACACCCCGAGGTAGACAGCAGCCTAATTTGTTCCACTAACTAGACATCCCAGCTAGAATTCAAGAAGCATCTCAGGCCAGGAAGGTGAGATCCCTGGAAGAACAACCCTCCAGACCTAATCCTACCCCTTCTCCTCCCCTCTGCAGGCTCTGGGAATCTCCATTCCATGGCAGATAATGAGCTGCTTGAAACAGCAAGATGTTTCAATCAGCAGATCTCTCCTGTATGAGTCAGACCCATTCCTTGCTGATAAGGAATGAACACTGTGTCTGTCCAGGTGCGTGTCTCTCTCTCTCTTTCTCTTTTCTCCTTCATAAAGCTGTCAGACCAAAAATAACATATTAGTGGAAGAAAGGAATGTCAGGTGTAATGTAATAACACGATCAGAAGGCTGGGGGAGTGTGCGTGCCTGTCTGGCTGCCATGCTGGTGTAGCTCTGCAACAGTGATAAACGGCTGTGGCTCAGGAATACCTTTCACTCCTTCACACCCATTCCTCCCACTGCCCGCCAGTCAGACATGGAAAATAGGATGATAAATAGGAGGATGCGCTTACTCAGCACCTTTCTGCTCCCCAAAAAAACAAACAAAAATATTTGACACTGGAGGCAGATCACACATCCCCAGGCCAGAGACTGACGAATGACAGGAATGGTCAGAGGACACTAGGCTGCAGGCTGGGCTACCCTGTGCTCCATTACCCACCCAGACAAACAGAGAAAAGACATACCAAACGTGGCAAATACTAACAGCATCTCCCACGGCCCCCATCAGGCTGTGTTTTAGGGATTTGCAAGGACAGAAAGAACACCATGTCTGCTTGTAAATCATTAACTACCCTCCATGGGCTAGTCTAATCCCACTCTGAACCCAAAGCCAAAGGCTGGTGTTCAGCTTCAGTTCTGTTTCAGCAAAAGTGTGGTGCGGCACTGGGGAGTGAGGAACCCCAGGAGAGACAGTGTCTACCACAGGTAGCTCGGGGCTACAGGGAAGAGGATTTGGGGGACCTGGACAGTGTCCTGCACTGCTCCCTTCTAACACAGCACACCCATCAGCACCAGCTGGTGCCGTTGTAAGGTCCTTGGAGGCTCTCTGCAAACACTCAGCTCAGCAAAGACTGATTCTAGTCAACTGCAATATGGTGCATCCCACAGCTCTCTGCCCGGTCCCCAAACCACACCTGGAAGAGTGGACCCACTAGTGAAGTTTTCTGCACTGGGAAGGCATGAAACAGCAACTGCTTCAACCACAACCACAACTCATCCCTGATGCTCATGTTTGGCCAGCTGTGATGTACAGCATAGGCCCTGCCAAACAGTGCCGTTGTCTTTGTTCTGATCTGTTTCAAAGTCTTTGCGAAGGTCCACAAAGATGTGTCCTTCAAGCTGGGCAATGGCACAAGCTTGTACCACGACCCTGGTCCCCACATTCATCAGGCAAAGTACTCAGACCTCTGTTTGGACATACACGGGAAGGTGTGATGGGTTTCTCTGCAAGAGAAACCTTCCTTCCTTCAACAGCTTTACAAAACATTTTCTTTCACCATCTTATTCCCCAGTCCAAAACAACATCTCCTATGTTGTAAACTCTTTGCACTGGAGTTGAATGAAAAGTTGATTGGGACGAAACACAACCAACTTTCTCAGGTGGCCTTGGCATGGCATGGCCACAAGACCTGACCACTGATATTGGAGCACAGTTATGAATGAGGGACTTGAAAATCTAGTCACAGGTGTTGACCAGAACAGGTTCTGGGACGAAACACGTGGTGGGGCTCACACTGCTGAGGCCAGCTCTAGATTTTAAGGCCAAGAGGGCCTGATGTTGCTCTCTGGCCTATTTAACCCATACCTGGCAAAATACCCTCCATGGAAATCAATGGCTTTTGGTGGAGCATATCTTATACATAGGTATCCAACACCACCTGAATGATTTCTAGTGAGGGAGAACTGATTGCATCTGCTGGTAATCTGTTCCAGCATCTAGATACTTTATCTGCAAAGGAAAAGAAAAAGAGGAAATACATAAAGAAGAAAAAAACATGTCTTGCTCCCACAGAGGCCTCTTATCTTCAACTTGAATAGGTGGGTCTCATTCTGGCACCAGCTGGGAAGGAGCCCTCAGGTATCAGGTTCTTCTCACATGCCTTCTACACTTTGGGAAATGCGTTGCATGTTTCAGCACTTTCTGAAGAACCACCCCAGGGCACAACACTATCACATTTCACAGTAGTGCAGATTTTACATCCCCAAGCTCTGCCTTGAAAGATGACATTAATTGAAATGGCTGCAGAAGTGCCAGGGCTGAGCTCCAGCTCTGTGACCTGCTCTGAGTACAGCCTCCTATGCGGCTGGTGCAGACCTGCTGGCTTTCAGCCCGCTGCAGATATGTTCCTCTTTGCTATTAAATATTCCCCCTCCTGCCTGTTCCTTTCAATTTCCGCCACCCTATCACCACAAATACAAGACCAGGGGAACTGACAGGCAGGAGCAGGCCCATGGCCATCTTGTCCAGTGTCCAATCTGGGGATGTGCCAGGCTGAAGTATAAGATTCCTACCGACAGCACATATGCAAATCAGGTCTCCTTCTGCAGTCTTTAATAGCCCAAAACTGCTTTAACTCTTCAAACACAAAGAGCAAAACCCCTTTCAAAACTTGTGCTACTGTTCCAAAAATTCTGGCTACTTTTGATATGCAAATACCAACCCACCCTCCCTATAAAACTTGCCAAGTTCTTGATTTCATTTTCTTAATTCCATCCAGTAGCACTGTGTTGCACAGAAAGATGCAAAGTCTTTCCCTTAGCAGTTGCTAATTAATTTAACAACTGGTCCCATCCATTCTTTGTTTTCTGTCCTGCTCCTTTTCAACCTGGTCAGTTGGTAGAGGCATCTAAGGTATCCATAAAAAGTAACGAGGCAATAAAGTCACAGTGATGGTTCTTCAATTAGCTGTACAAGGATGTGCACCATCACGGAAAAATGTTTCTTCTGCTAATGAGAACTAACGATCCTGTACCTGGGGGATTCTGCACTCTGATCAAAAGAGTCCAATCAAAAACCTCTGCAAATTTCTGATTAAACCAGACAAAGGAGGGGAAGAAGGCACCAAGTCAGATGCTGAATAGATAATAAAATTCACTTCCAGTTTTCCTTCCCAGAAAATGGTAAATCTAATAGGCATGACTAAGCAGCTATGAGGGAAGACATGAACAAATTTGTAAAGCAAAGGAGAGTTTAAAGTTCATCTCATTTTCCCCTTCTGCAACATTGTCTGCAATCATATTATGATTTAAAGGCCACCTTTCCCCCAGTGGGAAGCTGGTGGGAAGGGTGTGATTCAATTTTGCATACCGAATATGATGGGAGAACGAGAAAGGCCAGGAGGCACAAGCAGAACCGCCGCATCCCTTTGGCACTGTTAAATGTGCGTTGCTTTTTCCAGTCCTTTGAGGTACAAGGGAAAAAAAATAATAATGGCATGGTGGCATTTTCTAAGTTTGTCATGGAAGGACTGCACCTTTCACTACTGGGAACAAAGCCAGAACAAATCTTAATTCAACCAACACCAACCTCCTGAGACCCAGATTCACCTTGAGAAACTCTGGAAACCAAATTACAATCCTGCCCTTTTCCAGAAGGTGTCACGGCTTCCTGCTGCATTTCTACCTCACCAGAAAATGGTCATGCTGTTGTTGGCTTATACCTTCCTTGCTTGCCAGCAGGATTAACCTCACTTCCAATGTTACAGCACTCAGGGATGGCAGCTAGGCTGTTCTGGTTTGAGGGAATAGGAAAGGATTATCTCAGAGGCTGTAGAGGAATAAAGCAAAACAGCATGTACCACAGCCTAGACGTGCTTTGTTTGCCTCTTCTGGCTCTCAATTCCTTGGTACATAACTTTTTTCTAGATAATGTCCAATTCCAAAGAAGGCTTCATACCAGTGAATGGCCACAGTGATATTCAAACACAAGCAGTGAGGCATAAATGGAGGAATGGAGTTGTTTGTAGCAGAGGGAAGGCTTGGAGAACTGTCACCAACCAGATAGAGTAATGCAAGTGCCAGGGACTTAAAAGGGACTTAAGAGCCAGTTGGCCCACCTAGAAATGTTGCAGATCTGGTTGCCCAGAGATCTGGACACTGCTCCCTCTTCTGACACTGACCTTCAGGACCACAGGCAAGTCACTTTAGTTGACTCCACTTCTTCCTCCCCTCCTGTGGTGGGTTTATCTTATTAGTGGCATGGGTCCAGGCAGAGGATCTCTCTTCATGCCCAAGCACAGCCTGGGTTGTGCAGATGTGTAATTGTCAGGGTCCCCAGTGCCCACCATCCTGCTGGGCTTTCCTCCAAGGGATGCTCTGAGAAGTCACCACTGCCCCACCAAGAAGGCAACGCCAGCAGTCAAGATGGGAGAGAGCAGCTCACACTCCCTTGTTCCACACACCTGTATCCACCAGTTCAATAAAATGTCATAAAAGCAGAGAAATTTCACGATAAACACAAATAGATCAATAGCATTAGAGCTACTCTTAATAGCTGCCTCAGGCTTTTCATACTACACCTTCGAAAATGTCCAGTAGTGAGTAATTAATGACCAAACCAAGTAATTACTTTCTTGATTTTTCTGAAAACGAGAATTCACCAGAAGAACTTTGAGCTTTACTGGTGCTACATAGCAAATTAATTCTGTAAGTGCTGATATTACAAATCTCAGCTGCTGTTATAAAACAGCAGTGCTGTAGAGTCTGTCTTTTCTTGCTGTCTGATGTAACCCTTCACATGCTTTTCCAGCTGCCTGCGATAAAGCAACTCAACCCTCTATCACTCTGCACATCAGCCTTCACAGAATTTGCTACGGTGGTCTGGGGTCAAGTAGTAGGGAGGTAGCTTGTCTTGGAGGAGATGCCAGAACTTCAGCATTTCTCTACTAACAGCTCACAAACAAGGATCAAGGCAAATCCTCACAATGTGCCTTTACCATCGCAAAAAATAAGTAGGAGTGGAAACAGGAGTATAAGGTCCTCTCTGAAGCCACACAAAAGCTGGGAGTGGGACCACGAAGACTGCCAGACACCTTTGAGCTGCTTTCAACATGTTCGTTTCCAGTGAGTGGGGTAAAACACTTCCTATGCAATTGCAACTCCAGCCAAATCTGGGGACTTTTAACCTTGAGAAGTGGAAAGAAAGAAGCCAAAGAGGATGATGAAATAGCAGCGGATAAGGAGCACTAGGGAGGCAAAGAGAAAAAGGAAGAAATCAGAGAGCCTGTCTATGAAGTCAAGGAGCTCTGTCTCTCCAACACACCACTCTCCTGGAGTAAGAGGATGGATGTATCTGCAGTTTCTTGGCACGTCTTCTATTCCATATGATTGATTTCTGCCCAAGAGCGACATCTCTGAAAACAGCCCGAGGTATCACCATGGCTTATTGTCTGTGCCTACTGACCCACTCAAGAAAATCAGGACACAGACTGCTAGTAGCCATGGCACATCCTGTACACATCTGAAAGTAACCTTTGCAAGATACTTCTAATTTTTACTCTCTTGTATTTATGTGGCTTCAGCCACCACAGCCACCAACTAACCCGACACCAGGAACTGCATATAGAGCTCTTCCACAGGCATTAAACAAAGACATGAAAACTGAGAGCTGTATTCAGACTGCCTGCTTGGGATGCTTTCACAACATTATGTACCCAATGCAGCATCTCAGAGGAAGAGGATGAAGAGCATGTCAGGCCACCTGATACCCATGGCTGCCAGACACATTCCAGAGAGAAACACACAAAATATTACAGGACCTCAGGTGGGAGGAAGGATGTGAGTCCAAGCCTCCCAAGACCTCTGGCCTTCCTCACGTTGCCCATCCTTGTCAGTGCAAGATGAGTACGGTATCTGAGGGCAATCTAAACAATCCTAGCTTTCAGTCACCTGCAGTATGAGGTGCTAATAAAATGAGTGTTTCAATTACATGTGCTTGCACATGTACGTGCCCGCATGAGAAAGAATACAAGTCAATAACCAAATTACTGAAGTAATCCTTCCATCCCCACCAGTAATGAATTATTGTTTCTCTGCTCCCAAGAGCACAGTTGTAGCTTGGGAGCTTAACATTCAATCTGACATGGACCTCCAGCATGCACTTTTAATCCCTCTAAGCACAGTGACAGCTCACAACAAACCCCTCAAGCAGGGGAAGCGCCGCATTTCTTTCCCATCTTTGCATTACCATATTTTTAATTGGCTGGGAATATTCTTTGCTTTTGTCAAAACAAATTCTGCTAAACCACCACTTCAGATTTGAACAGAGGAGCCAGGAACTGTGAGAGAGAAGCCAACAATGTCCCCTGATAAACAAAGATTTCTGCCAGTGCAGGCAGGACAGGGAGGTGTAGGAGCAGTGTCTGCTCCCCACCATTTACATTGCTGGCTGTATGAGTGGTCCCCCAGTGCTGCAACTGCTTTGAGGCTTTAATGCAGGGCAGATAATGAAGGTGCCAACACAGATGGATCTGCTGACTTGGTCAGAGGGAACTTGAGAGAGGAATAGAAATTATTATGGTAAGGCTATTATAAGAAAATATGGTGGCAAGAGTCCATCTCAAAGTTCAGAGGCCAATAGTTGAGTGAGACAGAGCTTGGAGTATGAGGAACAAATAGCCAGTGCTACAAAGAAATCAATTTTAAGAACATGAGAAGCAGAAGGCCCTGAAAGTGAGATCCTGTCAAATGCATGACAAGAGGAGGAGGAAGAGGAGAAGGAAGCAAATGGATATAGCATACAAAATATGCTCATACACGCAAGTACCTGACATGACATAGATGCTTTTCCCTTGTTGGCTTGTTTCCTCTCTCCCCACCTCTCAAAGGAAAATGGGGATTGACAAAGCCTAAACTTTATGAAAATTTCTTCCAATTCTCCATTGCTTGCTTTTTATTTCAAAGAAAATTGTTTCCTATTTGACCATGAGAAAAAGGCTAACTTTTTTCTTCCTAAGTAAAACATTTTTCAAAAGGAAGTGGTGGAAAACAAAAAAAAGCTGAAGCTGCTGAAAACGAATGGGAAGCAGGTTTCTACTCAACACCATCTTCCCCATGTCCTGAATCTCTCAGGCTGACTACCCAACATGTCCAGCAGAAAGTACAAACACAGCCCTGAGCAATCTCTTTCCAGCCACCTTCACAGCTGAGGTCAATAAGGAAAAATCTACTCACTCTTGCAGGCAACAAACCTGGGATAGGAGGAGAAGCTGTTTAAATACTCTCCAAGCTGAAAGCACACAGCATGTCCCACTGCAGTCAATGAGGCAAGTGACATCTGGAAACCTCTCCCATACCTAAGCATCCCATCGAGCGCTTGCCTTTGGGATGGGGGCAAGGAGAAGATATGCTTGGTCTAAACAGTCTCATTACCCTCTGAGAAGAGCCAAGATGAGCAAGTCGGAGCTCCCCATGTTCATCCCACAATGAATGAACAGCATCGGGCCACATCTTGGTTTGGTTTCCATCTTCAACCAAAAAATACCATTTTCCTTCACAAAAGGCCCAGCACAGCCCACAGGCACAAGGGGGAACTTACAGCCCCTAATTTGTTGCCTGCTCTGCTAGAGACTCCTTGGTGAGGTGGAGGTTATTAGATCAGGCCACAGCTACCGCTGCAAGGGGGCTAATCCAGGAAAGCAAATCCTGCCTTCATTCACAGGTAATTGGGGGCAAAAGCACATGGAAAGAGCCTGACAAGTGGAAGTATTCTCCTCAAGCATGGTTTTCCAGAAGCTTCAGTGTATCAGCTTTAAGTCTAGAGAGGGTTGGCTTTGGTCTATTGGAGGGGTCTTTTTTTGTTCTTGCTTTGTTTAGTATAAAATGAGTTCTAAATAAATCAGCAATGTACAGGATGCGTATGAATCAAGCAACAGAGCCTGTTCCACAAAGGCGCTGAATGGCTCTGTCTCCTCAGGGATATGACAAACAAGCTGCTTCGCCAGCCTGCTCAATCAAGTTAATTTCTCTGCCCTTTTATTACGATGAGCAGCCCGTACGCTCATTTGTGGTATCATACAACAAGGGCTATACACAATAATCTGGGCTTGGAGAATACTCGATATCCCTACCCTGGAACTAGGCAGCTTTATGCAGCAGTATGGGACAGACCTCAGGATATGACCCACAGTAAAGCAGAGTCCCCACTCCATGAGTCATATCCACAGTCTAGCATCTGCGGTGCACCAAAATATTCACAAGAGAGCTATAAAATATGGAGATAATGCTCCTAATGTTTCCAGCATTTAAAGGCTGATTAGCGTTGCTTCTAATATAGCTGGGAGAGGGACTAAAGTGGCACGAGACATCTGGCCCAGAATTTAAGTGCAGGTGTCAAAGGAGATGCTGCTAGCACAGAGGGAAGGCTCCATTCTCCACTCTTGGCTTCAACCCCAAGCCATCAGTAGCCCTGGGGGCAGGACATACACTAGAGACACAAACCCTGCCCCTGCAGATCAGCTCCTGCCTCCTCCTATGCTCAACACACATAGTCCTGGGGGCAGGACATACACTAGAGACACAAACCCTGCCCCTGCAGATCAGCTCCTGCCTCCTCCTATGCTCAACACACATAGTCCTGCTAAGAACATTTTGCATAAGGCCAAGTTGTATGGCCAGAAATCTGAGCAATTCCTACAAAGCTGTGCAGGTGAGACCTTCTTTCCTCCTTGTGCGTGGAGCACAGCCACACAACGGAAGGTGCAGCACTGTCAACCTGACCATATGACACATGTTAGGATAAGTCACACCTTGCACATGCCTGCCTGGGAACCTGTGAGTCTTTCCACGCACTAGATCTATGGCTCTGGATACACAGAATGGCCATAGTTACAGAGGGGTTTGTGGTTTTCCCCCTTCAGATAAGCCTATAAAGCTAGGAAGACAGCAAAACACACGGGGCAAGAAGGACAACCAAGCTCATTCCAGGAAACTGCTGCAGAGCCACAGAGTGCACCTCCACCAACTGCAACGTAGAGAAATAACACAACTTCCCAGCACAGCACAGATGGTACTTGCTATCAACTGACATATCGTCCAGACAAGTTTCTTATCCAGGTTGCCAGCCCCAGAATGAAAACAGGTAAGCTGGTATGTTACTGGACAAGAAAAGGCCAGATCTGCCTCTTTTCAGAGTTCCCTGGAATAAGGACACGACAGCAGCAGCAGCTGCATTACAGAGTGGACGGCGTTTGCCCTGCAGCTAAAAACTTAATATCCCCTCATTGTAACTGCAGACTTATCTTTGGAGGGTCTCTCTGTCCTAGAAACACATGCGCTTGAGGCTGGCAGCCGTCCCACACCACACCTGCCTAAACATCCATCTGCTCTGCATCAGAGCTCCAACAGGTGGATTTGGTTTGGATCTCAGTGACTGCCTGGGGAGGATTTCCCCTTAAGAAGCCCCCTCCTACCCACCATGTAAAGCCAAGGCCATGGAGCTGAGGTGAATGCACCTCTTGGGGTGCCATTCATGGAACAACAGAACATGAGCTTGGAGGACAAGAAGCCCACGCTCAAGGTTTCTAGTTGAGATTTTTTTATTTTTTTTTTTAACCAAATCCAAGGCTCAGCTAGTAATGCTGAGAGTTTGAGTTCTTGGAAATTTAATCCCTCTGTTGAAGCTGAACACAGAGGAAAAGCAGCCAAACCCTCTAACCCAAATTTTCAGAGTAGGGGAAGCAAAACCTCCCCACATTTCTAATTGGGCCATATCCTGATCCCAAAGAACAGGTGAGCACAGCCTGCCCTGCCACGGCTGCCACCACCACCAAGGAGCCAGTCTGCCTACCCACACAGAAGAAAGTCATTCCTGACCATCCCCACCACCATCCCCATCCTCTGCCATTGCTAAGCCTCGAGCAACAAGGAGGTAGAGTCACATAGGCATCCTTCTGCATTCAAGCACTTCCTACTCCAGTGGAATCCTTCTGTGCAACTCATTGCTAGCTGACAAAGCTAATGCAAACCACTCTCTAGCACAAAGGTGCAGCCTGTGATTGCATAAAGCCATTATGTTTTGAAGATGCCAATGTAAGCTCTATGGGTACAGCCAGATTGCTTTGCTACTCAGGAAGGCAGGTCAGAAAGCTCAGAGAAGCAGAGGAGTTAGAGCAAGGAGTGCAGACATTGCCTACAATCAAAGAAGCTATCATTTCCTCATGCTTTTCTCCCTGGTTTCCAATGACAGCACCCATGGGAATGGTTCAAAGCTGCACCAGGGGAGGTTTAAACTGGACATTAGGAAGCATTTCTGTACCAAGAAGGCGGTCAAACACTGGAACAGGCTTCCTGGAGAGGTAGTCAATGCCTCAAGCCTGTCAGTGTTCAAGAGACATTTGGACAATGCCCTTAATTCCATTCAGGTCAGCCCTGAAGCGACCAGGCAGTTGGACTAAATGATCGTTGCAGGTCCCTTCCAACTGAAATATTCTATTTTAAGTAGCCACCACCACTCCAGGGTAATGAGCATTGCCAGGAATTTCAGTATGAACCCAGAAGAGGAACAGTCAGTGAGGTCAGACAAGTGAAAACAATACGTTCCAAGTCTGGTTTAGTCTAAGTACTCAAGGTCTTAGTACCCACATAGACCTTGCAGGGGAGTGTGCAGACAGAAGAGATGGTCCTCATCACTCCATGCACACCAGGAACTTGGGGTTTTGAATGGTACCTGGGTTTAGATTTGCAAAGCTGCAATGAGTCTGAAAACCAAGCTAAAAACATAGGCCACAGACCAAGCCCAGCAGGTAGGTCATGGAGAGGAACACCTGGAGACACCATCCCATGGAAGTTCATCCAATGGTGTTCGCTACTGTGTAAAGCAAACACATCCCACCTCATCAAGGTACATCTGGGTGAAAGCCAGCTACCAAAAGACCTAGGGAAAACAGAGGGAAGACCTGAGTTTTCTAACCCACATGTTTTCACTCTGGGTTGTATCTAACTGTTAGATATTTCTATACCTTACCCCTTTTTCTACTATGAAAGGCTTCTACTGAGAGGCTTTAGGCATGAATTTTTCTTGTGCTGGAAGACACTAGGTTGATAGCCCTAGAGGTAAATTCTCTGTGCACAGGAGGAGCAAAGGAAGCCCACTGTCAGCTCCCCACTGAAGAGATCCAGGTCTCAGAGGAAAAAGATTAGTACCCAGACAGGCGTTGGAATTCCAGGTGAGACCCCTGCAGAATAAACATGACAAATGTTACACATCAAATCTCTTACCTTACTTGCTCTGCTGCACCTGAGCTCTGTCCTCTCTTGTTGTCATATGTTCTTCCATCACTTCTCCATGTCTTTTATTCAAGCCAAAGCTGCAGGTTCAGTTTTCTGCCTTCTGCGGCTCAAAGATTTGGCTCCAGACCCTACATCTTGCATCTCCAAACTACAGGCACCTCCTGTCCTGATCTCAGCTTCTCGAAGCCATTTGGGAACTAGTCTGTGCTCTGACAACAGCAATCTTATATCACTTGCTTTCCTGAACCTAGCTTTGAGCTATTTCCCTGGATTTGCTCTTCTGGGAATCAAATTCCTTCTTCTTCCTTCTCTCAACACTATTCCAGGCTGCTTTAGAGACTAGGTCCACCCCTTCTGCTCTGCAGTCACAACATCCTAAAATCCCAGCAGTTAATCCTGAGGATCCCCTTTCTGCTGTCCAAATCTGGCACTCTGTGAAGCCAGGGCAGCTAGAAAATTGATTTCTACAGTACCTGCCTGCAAAACAAAGTGAGTCACATTTACCTGTCTTGCTTTAAGTACCTGCCCAAAGGTCTCCTATATATAACTGATGGAGATGGGCAGGACCTGACTGCAACAACCCAGACCCTTCAGACTTAAATCACTACACCTGTGAGACCCTGGAGCAATTGCCTCCTCATTTCAGGTGCTGCAAGAAAGCCAGGAGATTGGGTTTGTATAAACCACCAGGAACCAGTGGTTTATACAGTGTCCCAGTCTGTGCTCAAGTCCCAAAGGACCTGACCCGCCACTTCTCCACATAACCAACGCTTCCTTCCCAGCTATAGCAGTTTCAGCTCTAGGTTCAATCCACACCATGATGACCAAAGGTGGCAGCTGCTGCCACCACACTGCAGCCAGCTAAAATGAAATAAACCTAGCGAATTGCTGATATGGATGCAGGGCTAGAATTCATAACTCTGTAGACTGAGACAGGCTGTCCTCCATTCCCAAACTGCTGAATGCTAAATCTTCCCCTATCTGCCACGTCCATCATGCAGACTGTGGGCTTCAGCAGCTAGAGATCTGTTTCCTATAAATTTTCTGCACAGTGCCTACAACACTTGTAGTCTCTCTAAAATAATGATTGGAGGGTGGATAGAGGAGAACAAACAGTTCAGATGAACAGTTTATCTGATGAATTTAGCCTCTTCTCCTGTTCCTGCAATATCAGGTGGACAAATCCAATTTCCTCAAATGCATTTGTTGTTTGAGTTTATTTGACAAATACTTCCCAAACAATTGCCTCTACATTCACTTAGTAAATATTTAAAATATGAACTATGCTGTTCAGTGAATCCCCTGGCACTACACTAATCCCTAGTGGAGTGAAAAAGTTAGATTTTCCCCCAATATTAGTTCTTTCTGCATTTGAAATTAAATTTTTGCCAGTTCTCATTCTTTTGCTGATAACACTAGATGATTTGGTGGTGCTTATTAGGAAAGAAGCTGGTCAGTTGTCTTCTGATGAAATCGAATTTTGCTGGAAACCAATAACCCATTGAAGCAGATACATTTCATCAGAAACACCCCACAGACTTGCAGCAGCTGAAGCAAGGACGCCTGTGCAAATTCAGCTCTCAGAAACCCCTGCTAGTTGTTTTTCCAGGCTATGCTGCGTGTATGTCAATCACCTGTCAGCTCTACATCTCCAGTCGAAAGATGGGAAATTTTGGCCTGCTTGACCTGCTTTGAGCTAGGGAAGTCCTGTGATGGGCATGGGTCAGGAGAGTATAAGGGAACCAGATGGTGTACCAGGCATTTTTTGCCTCATGAGGAGGCCAACTGCTCTTAGGGGCACCAATCCAGTACTTGTGTGGGAGTTACCAAGAAGATGGAGCCAGGGGTTTACCAGGAAGATGGAGATAGGAGACAACAGGTGTAAATGGAAACAATCAGATATGAACAACTGGGTATAGCAACAACCCCCATGAGAACAGTCAGACACTGGTACAGGTTGCCTGGAGGGGTTGTGCAGTCTCCATCCCTGGAGGATTTGAAACCCTGGTCTGGTCTCAAAACTAACCGCCTTTGTGCAAGATCACTAACGACTTCCTGAGTCCCTTCTCACCTGAATTATTACAGTCTATGACCCTAAGAAACCCTTTACCAGTACAGATGAAACTAGCAGAAATGACGGTTATAGAGTGGCAGCAGAGTGTGAGGGATATAACATCATACCTTAGCTAATGTTTGTTTCTAGAATTGCCTGTTCATAGAAAAATTTGGAAAAAAAAAAAAAAAAAATCCATTTTTGGTCCAAACTGGGCCAAACCCAACATCTGAAGAAATGCTGAGGGACAAACATTGGCATTTCAGCAAACTCAGCTAGAAAGACACATCATTTCAGACCTAGGGAAAATAAATTTCTGGGCCCCATGATTACAAAGAAAAAGCCAAGAGCCTTAAAAGTTCAACCAGGACCAAAAGGCAAATAAAAAGAAATCACAATTCATTATTCATCAAAATCTTCTCCAATCTGTTTTAAGACCATGTCAGGATATTTTAGCACTGCAGGTATCAATAGTGGTAAAAAAACCCTGCAAATGTGACTTTGAAATTTGCTTTTCATGACTTTATTTTTTTTTCCTGCCAGTAAAAATCTCATTGCTTGAACGTTCTTGGAAAGTTACCAGGGAAAGGTTGGGAATATCGCCCAAGCAAATTCACTTAAGAATTCAAACAAACACATCAGGACACAATTTTCCTTTTGTCACCCAGCTCCAGAGAAAAGCTGAGCAGTTAAGAAGAGGGCAGTAAAAGAACAAATGCATCATTAAACCTGGTTTTAGGCAGAAGGACAACACGCAACATATTCCTGCAAACAGCCTTTCCCATTCTTTAGTCAACCAAAAGCCTTTGAGTGCAACATTGAGTTGGACAGCATGTCTTCACATCCCCGTTATTTATTTTGTGACTTGGAGGGATGCAGCCAGGACAACCCATCCTTCCAAGCTGCGTACCAACATAGGAGTGGGAGAAATTTCATATTCTCACTCCAAAAACTCCCACCCACTGCCAAGATCGGCAAACGACACACAAGCACACCAGGCAGGCAGACAAAAAGAATAAAATAGGCTTTCTGAGACAAAGTGAATTCCTCCCCTCATCACCAGAACACTTCTTTCACTAAAAAAAAAAAAAAAAAGCACCAGGTGGTGGCTCTGGCAGGGAATTTTTTTTGTTTTGTGTTGGTTTTTTAACCTTCAGCCCAGCTGTGTCAAATGTTCACAGGACTGGGTAAGGAGAGAGATCATGGTTGTGGTATTCACTCATAGCTTCATGGCCGGGGCTCACTTTTGGATACAGAGCTAAAGCCCTTCCTTGACCCAAGAGGAGGTAAAACACCAGCAACCATGCTTCAAGAACCACAGAATTTTTCTAGGCTAGGCTGCCTGAAAGCTTTCCTACAGAAAGCTGGGTTATCAGCCGGACATGGACCAGCGCCATGCCTCCAACAAGCACCCAGATCTTCAGCTGAGGGCTCCTCACCTCCAGGGAGACATTAAATTTGTAAACATCTCCCACCAGCCCATCTCTGGGTCTCACCAAGTTAAAAGGAATGGGACCTATAGCTCTGAGAAGAGATTTTTCAAATTCTCTGTCCCTGGGAAAGGTAGTTTTTGCTAGGTGCCTCGGAAAAGCTATGCTTTGTTCAAAGGGACTGCAATTGCTCCTGCATGTCCTCTAATTCTTGGCTCCATCTCTAGCTCAGCCTGCTCTACAGAATACTCCTTAATGGACTGGCTCACTCCAGCTACATGCTTTATATCTCTTTAGCTCCATGAGCAGATGGAGTCAAGGGACAGCAGGATTTATATTTCTTGCTTGAGTTGCAGCTTGGCTAGGTGGAAATAAAAAATGAGAAAGAATGAGGAAATGACATCGTAACAGCATTTACCTCGTGGGCTTTGGAGCCTCTATATTCTACCTGGGTAGTGTTTGCTGTTGTCAGTATTAATCCCATGCCTTCCTCCCCAGCTGAAGAGGAGAGTGCCCAGAGGGACACGTCTCCTCTCTAGACCATCTGATGGATGGAAGGGAGCTTCCAGATGCATGGTGAATTACTCTGCTGGCAAAGTCTGTACATCGGTGCCGATTTATACCATCAGATAATCTGGTCCAGACCATTTCCTTCAGGGCACACAAAGGAAAACCAGGAAATGCTTCTGACCTCTGAGGGCTTTAAAGGGAGAGAAAAGGAGGCAGAGGTATGAAAGCAAGCAGGAGATTGACAAGGGCTCAGGAAATAGCAGCACAATAGGCTCCTACACTCCTTACCTCTCTCCACATTTCATGCTATCAGAGGGGAAAAGGAAAAGCAGGAGAGGGAGGGAATGATAATGACTGCAAAAGCTTCCCAATTAATTAATTACCACTTTTATTTTGTGAAAAGGAGGCTAGAAATATCCATGTCTGCTCCACTTGGAAGGCAACCCTGGCACTTGCTCTGAACATCCCCCCCTGGCCCCGCCAGCGCGGGGATAATTAATCCATTACGGGATGGATCATGCCGCGCCGCTGTAAAAAGAGAGATCTATTTCTCCTTTGCTTTACCCCTCCTCTCCAAAGAGACATCTGAAACATATCATGTAATAAATGTTTCTTGGATGGAAGGAGAGGTATTGTTCTCTTGCTGTGGAAACAATCCTGCCGGTGGGGCCAGCCAGGAGGGAGCGGGGCCAGATACTTCACTCGGCACCTCTTACAATGTCCTGTATGGCAGGGCAGCCTGCAAAGGACACGAGCACGATATTCCCTCTGAAAAGCAGTGCTCAGAAGAGGGCATGGTGAACTGCCTCTAACTGAAGCAATCAAGCTCAGGCTGCTCCCTAGGATCTGAGGGTTGGAGGTGGGTTCCCCCCTGCAAAGGCATCCACAGCACGACCCAGAATGCAATGGGTCACCCCTCAGAACAGGTAGGTGGTCCAGAGTCCATCATTATACTTCCAATAGAGGATCATCTCCGACCAAACCTCTCCAACCCTGCCTACAGGCCAGTGCAAACAGCACAGCCCTCTCCATCGCACCCTGCCAGTGCACGGCTGGGGTTGGGAGCAGTGGGTTGCACAACTCCAGGCAAAAATCAGCCTTGCTACAGGCACCTCTCCTCACTTTGACTCTTGCCTCTGATCCAAAGGACCAAGAAATGAGCTGCTGTGGTTTCACAGTTTCCAGCTATACCAAACTTGATAACCCTCCAGCAAGTATTATGATTTTTTTCCTATTCCTGGCCAGCCATGATCACTATCTGGGGTGAGGTATTTCACTCTTACACACCCTTTTCACCCACCCTGTCTGCTACACTGCCACACATGCAGAAGGGTGGGAGCTCTCTTTTGTTGTGCTCAAAGTGCACACAGCACAAAGCTTGCTTCATCAGGGCATGGATTTTTCACATCCCCTCTAATTAAAAAAGCCTGCATGCCATGCTCTTCATGCCCCTTTGATGGTATTTAAGTGGAACACAAGAAGCTACTATATTAAAGGTTTCTCTAGGAGGATGGGGCAGGTTGTCTATTACCTACCCAAGGCCCTTTGCTCTATGGTGGCTTGGTACCCTCAAAGCATGGAAATTGCATGAGATCAGAGCTATCCAGCTCTGATCTCACCCCTGATCCCAGCATTCCATTTGCATCAGTTTATCAGAAACATTTCTTCTTTCTACTGACATCCAAATATTCTTGGCATGGAGGAGCTGCTGACATTTATTCCTGAATTGCCACATTGCGGGAGTTTTGGCTAAGACTAGCATCACATAGGAAGAATGAAGGGACCTTGTTACTCAGTGAAGATATGTGTTCTACAGTCTATCAGTCTAGATTAGACTTGGGTCACTTCCCCTATTCATTTCCCTAGATGATATTTTTTTTTTTAAGGCTCTTTCAAAGAAACACTTGAGCTCAGTACAATGTTCTTGATTGCAACCAGAACTGGCTGAAAAATGCTGAACTAATTGAAAGAAATTTTCTTTTTCATTCCTGCCTCAAAACATTTCCAGGGTTTTTGGTCAGTACTTGGAACTGTGAAAACCTCCCCTGGGATCCACCGTACAACAGCAAAAGCTTTTTTCCACAGCGTCAGCAGCATTAAGAAAGCCTACGGGTTGATCTTAGGGCTGCAAAATGACTTCTCTGTCTATCAAAGACAGAGGGATGTCACAATGCCTTTTTATGTTTTCAGCAAGACATCTCTCAGACTAACATCCAGGTCATGGAGGACAATTCCCCCTACCTCTCCACCAGCACATTCTCCGAGCAGATCCCAAAGCTCTCTAAGAGCAGCTAGCATCATTAATCCTACCTCTGACATCACGAAACTGAGGCACGAGGGGGCAGTGGCTTCCATACCAGCAGAGATCTGCCACCTCCCAAGTCCTCATGGGGAGCTCCACACCTTAAACCATGATGGGGTGTCCTACCACCTGCTACACACAAACCTCCACATCTATCTTTAAGCATGTACCAGCTAGCCAGCAACCACCCCAAAGCTACTGCAGAGCCCAGTGAGACCAGTTGTTCCTCCACCCCATTGTCTACTCTTGAGGCTCTCATTGGCCAAATCCTCCTCACAAGCATCTTTCTCCATGGGTCCAAGGAAGATGGCACATTTTGTCTCAAACAAGAAGCAAAACAAAACAACCACCCACCCAAGATGCCCAGGCTCTCCGGGAGAGGGGAGAGGTTTCCACATTGCTCATTTTCTTCCCTGTCAAACTAATGTAAGCTAAACAATCTCCTTTCTTCCCCATGCATTTCTCCTGCAGGCAGCTCTTCCCCCCCTTTCTTTCTTTTCCATTTCAGCTACCTCAAGCAGAAGGCCCTTGGAGGCACTAGCGACTTCAAAGACAGTAGGTCCAATGTGTGGCAAGTGATAAAAACCTACACAGCATGTGTTGGGCAAATTAATATCCCCTCCAGAGCCACTGGCTCCTGAGTCCCAGCAGTACTATAATGAGATGTTATACTGAAGGGGAGGGGGAGCTCGATGCAGAAGAGAAGATGTATTTAATGTATGCAAATCGACTAGCATGCAAATTGCCGCTAAGTTAAAAATAACATATTGCATGAGGAGTCCATCTTTTAAAACATTTGTTTATTCATTAGGGTAATATCTATTATCAGTTTCCTCATTTCCTTCCACATCAAGTGCTCAGTTTCAGTGAAGTTTGTGTTTTGTACATCTGGGGGGTAACTGAGATTTCCCACTGATCTCAGCCACCACACAGCAACTCTAGTTCCTGCTCCTTTCCTTCCTTCCTGCTTACAGGCTGCAGGATTAAAGTCACTTTTCCTCACAGGGGAGATGCTCAGAGAAAAGTGATGAACTTCAAGGATGAAAGCCATCCTCCAGCCACTCAGACCAGCTCCCACTAGCCAGAGCCTTCCCCAGGACTGGACCAGAGCATCTGTCCAGGCTGGGCTTGGCTCGGGGTGGCCAAATGGCATCAAAGGCACGATGCCAGCCTCAACTTCTGCGATATCACAGTATAAACTCCTCCTATCAGCCTGAGCTCTGCAAGGCGGCCATTCCTCCTGAAGTCTCAGCACAATTAATTAATACTAGAGTCCTACTGGCAATGTTAAGCACTGGGGTAGATGCTGACAGAGGCCGCTGCATCAGACTGATCCTGACTGACCAGCCTCGTGGTAAATCCACTGCTGATCACACCTGGCTTTGCAGAGGAGCAATAGGTCTTGGAACAGTGTCAAACGGTTGTAAGGATGGTAGCTTGCCGTTTCAAGGTGGCGGTTGCAGATTAAGTCCTACTGCCTGGGGAGGCATTCAGACACTAAAAACCTTTGCTTTGTCCAGCATTTTGAGACTGAAACTTTGTTTGCTGCAGGTTTAGGAAGGATCCCAAGTGGGATCTACATCTAGAGTAGTTCTTCATCCAGCTTTGCTGGAGTATGTCAACATCTTGCAGTCCTTAGACATACAATGCCTTGGAACATAGAGGTGGGGGGGTATATCCATTGGACTCGTGCACAGAGACAGAGGGAGCCCTGGCAAGCCACAAGGGTCTTACACACAGTTAATGGTGTAGAACAGGACCAGCAACCAGACAGGAGCTCCAGCCTTCCTCAAAGCAAGAGAGCAACCCAGACAAAACCCTACTTTAGTTGTAACAAATGGGCCAGGGTCAGAGCTGCCGTGGCTGAACCATTTTCAGGTCCCAGAGGAGCACATGCTGGGGTTCCTTTTTTGATTGTTTATTATTACTCAGCAAAAGACTGAAAAAGTTACTGTGTTAGTACAACCCTCTAGCACCTGCCAGTGAGCTGGTGATTTATTGCTTCGCTAGCTATCTCTGCCCTTCTTTGGAACCTTGTTCTTCTGTCCTGTGCATGGTAAGAGCTGTAAAAATCGTATAATGACTAAAAGCCATCTAACTACAACAATTGGTATAACCCATTTTCTTTCAGCTAGAATTCTAAATCAGCATATAAACAGATACTCAGACTGCCCACAACCAGGCTGATCATTCAAGGGGCAAGTGAGCAAAGAGGAAGGCTGTGCTGAGGTGCTGGAGCAGCAGGGCTGGGATCCCCTCTCCAAGCACTGCCCACCAGGAGCAGGCTGCTCCTCCTTTGCCCTACCAAGGGACAGATCTGTGCAAGGACAGACATGGAAATCCATCCTCTTTAAAGTGATTGTGTTAAACTGCATTAACCTCTGTGTGGACATGGTCACTCCAGATTCAAGTGGCCATTGCTCAGTTTAATGTGAGACACTTCAGTCTGACCTAATTCGCTACCTGAGTAAATAAACCAAACCAAATAAAGGTCAATGACTGTGTACAAGTGCCTCCCCAGAGGAGAGTGATCCACTTGGAGTTTACCTATCAAGTCAACACAGATTAACAGCAGCCCACTGGCAGACACCATTTCTCATCCCTCTGCTTGGAGTGCTGGCTCAGAAGAGCTATCCTATCAGAGATAGGTGATATCCTATCACCAAATCCTAGGCAGGAGTAAGACACCAACAGTCAGGAGGTGACCCTTAATTTAGACAGGAGCAAAGATCACAAGTTGGGTCAGCGGGAACACTTACCCCCGCTACACAACATCTTACTTCCAGGAGCTCTTACTTAAGATGAGAAGTTTAAACCTGACAAGAGATGGAAATGGAGCAAGACAGAGAGAAGATGTTCACGTGGCCACTTCCCACACACAGCCACATGGCAAAGCACCACAGAGAAGAGGGGTCAGGCTGTGAAAAACCAGCTTCAGCTGAAGGCAGCTGAAGTTCAAGACTTGTCATGAAGATGCAGGTAACACTGGAATGATGGAGAACGTCCTGCTACACCCAGTCTCCTTCACTGGGGAAGGCTGGAAGAGACAGGCTCTTCTGCCCTTGTACAGACATGACAGTAAAACAACAAACTCAGCTGGGATGTGGGTGATGGTAAATCAGCATTAAAACACAGTGCCATGAGGCAGCAAAAGGGATTAAACAGATTAATGGACAGTACATTAAAAAAAAAAACCAACAACTCAAAAAACCAACCCAGAGACTACAGGGACAAGGTAGAGACATACCTTCTAATACTCCTTTTCCAATGACCATGGATTCTGGGCACAAGGGGAATGGATGGCAAGAGGAGCCTGACCCATATGCTTTCTCCACATGGCATCTGCTGACACTGCACTGGTCCAGATGAGCCACTGGTTTGGCTCAGCAAGGCATTTCTTATGTCCCAAACAGTCCAGTTCACAGGCTGCTCCTTGCCACATCACCCCATCTCCAAGCCATTGTCCGCCAGGCAGCCCATCCCCACAGTGGTGGCAGGCGGGAGTGTCTCATCCACCTGTGCAGAAGAGGGTAGAGAGTAGCACTTATGCAACAGTGGCTGCTCTTTCAACTTTCCCTGAGCTCACCACGTGTCTTTCACACACTCCACAGGCAATCCCCCACTCCCTACTCTGTGCTCCTCCCCCCCCAGTTTGTCATTTCCAGTGACATGCCCCCTGTGGTGACCGAGAGCTGGTGGCCATCTCTTTCTGCCACTAAGGGTTGAGGTGAATGATCCTGCCAGGTGGTGCATTTTTCAGAGGATGAATAGCAACAGAGCGCAGCATGGCCCAGCATCTCAATGAGCTGCCACCATAACACAAGGGTTCACTAATGTTTTCCCAGTGTCAATCACATACAAATAGATTATCCTTCCCAGTCTGAAGCATGTGGGCAGCCTCCCTTTCCCATTCATGAAGCCCCAGCAGCTGCTGGTGAGAAACTGCAGAATAAGGAGCACACTGGGATGTTGAGTGGTGCTACACCTTCTCCCCTCATTGCACACTTAGGTTGGAGGTACCTTCCTGAGTGTAGGAGCTTCTCCAGGAGCTCCAGGGCACAGCCTAATCCCATCACAGAGCTCATCTAATCCCAAATCCGTTTGTTGTCTGGTATACCAAACTAGTTTATTTAAACAACAGCTACCAGCAAAAGCTGCTGTTGATCTTTTGTGTGAAGACCACTCAGAGTCGCTAAGCAATTTGTTTCCCCATGAACTCAGTGTCCTCTAAGTCCTGCTCCAATTCAATTCCTTGAACTAACACACGCCCAGCCAGCTATCCCAAGCCAAGGACAGATCAACTTCTCCAGTCTTAGATGAATATTCTTTTTTTTTTTTTCCATTCTCTAGTACCAATGATTGCAGTAGGGACTGCAAGCTTGAGACTTAAAGGTTAGAGTCTGTTGGCTGGTGAATCTGAGCTCATCCCAAATTAGGTAGCAGTATCCGGATTTCTTACTTTCTCTGCAAGGTCTGTTCTCTGCTAGCATTGCTGAACAGCCTGGGTACATTCCCCACCAAACGGCACAAACTGGAATGCTTCCTAATTAACTGCACGGGAGAAGATAAAAATTCCCTGCTCTCCTCAATCCGGCAAAAATCAGATGCAAAGAAATCTGCCACGCAAACCTGACACTGGGGCTGGGGAGACAGAGCAGCCGTGGTGAAACACGTGCTCGCCAGTGCAACAATTTCAGCTTAATCATCTAGGGCACGTTAGGTGGCCATTTTCATAAGGTGGAGCACGCCCACAGGACCAAATAGCGGGGCCTGAAAATTAGAAGCGTCACAGCTCGAAGCACAGGGATATGCTCTGCGAAACTCTAATTGCACAATGCTGGGCGGCAGGCAGGACGTTCAAACAGCTGGTGGAGCAAACCCGGTCACCTCCAGGCCTGCTGTTACCTGACCCGGGCGCTTCAACCACGGCATCCTTTTCCAAATCCATTAATTCCTGCCAAACACAGCAACTCTGAAGAACAGCAGAGAGGAAACAGCAAAGCTTGCTAATGCCCATCACATGCCACAGCCCAAAGCCTGCGCCGAGCTCTCCACCAGCCCCATGCCTAATTCTCAGTTGCTAGATCCAGAGAAGATCCTCTTCTTGAAAGGATCTGCTACAGCCTGTAACCTTTCATTCAGGATCACGAAGGTCACAGCTAAAGGAGATGCCAGGCTCCTCGCAGCTGTCATTTTCCCAGCTCCTTGCTGGAGCCGTTTCATCACGGCCACTCTGGTTGCAGGAGTCGTTGCTCGGATCAGCTCCCAGCTTTCCTTCGGGCTGTCCAAACGCAGCACGCCCGCTATGATGGGGAAATCAAGGTACCGCAGCAGTAATGAATTATTGCTCACAAAAAGTGAATCGTGCCCTGAAGATCCAGGGTGAAGTGACCTCCATGAATATCTCCATACATGCTTCCTTTGAGGATTTTGTGTCTAAGCACCAAGGCTGCACAGTAAACCAGAGATTAATGCAGAGCAGAACAGAGTATTCCTGGGTGAGAATACAAAGCAGAGCAAAGGCTACCTTGTCATGTCTTCAGCTCCTTTCCCATACCTTTCTTTTAATTAATTTTTGGAAAAAACTTCCTATGCCCAACTCCCAGCTTTCAGCCCTGACTTTGCAAAATGCAAGGATGCCATAGTAGCCTCCCTCTTGTGCCGGAAAGCAAATACGCTGGAAAGCCAAGTTCCTAGAAGACTTTCCAGGCAGCCAACACACCTTCCCTCATGCTGCTTCCAGAGGGTCTAGTCAGGCAGAGTCACTCAGGAAACCCACCCACTTTTGCCGGTCATCTGCACCCAGGGAGTCCCACTGAGGTTCAGAGAGCCCCGGCACTGGTTTTTCAGCAAGCCCCATTAGCTGTCTTGACCCTTAGCAGGAGCCAGGGAAGGCATTCTGGGACCCCCATTCCACCTGGCTTCAAAACACGGCCAGAGAAGCAGTGCTGAGAGCAAGCAGGAGAGCAGAGCAGCACAGTGGGGTTTCACATTGCATCTGAGCAGAAGGCAGCTTATGCAAGTCCTTCTTGGCACAACATCCTCTGTGCCTTACTCTGCTTATAAAACACTCTGAAGGCCAGTCAAAAGCATTTGCTACAGAACGTTATTTTCCTTTCAGAAAAACATTTTCAAGGTCTTCCCCTTGCATCCACACTGCACAGAATTATCTCCCAGAAGCTGCTGGTAGACGTTCACACATACTGCAGTGAGCCATCATGGAGTGCTACCACCACACTCTGGGGCCAAGCACGGAGCTCACACTAACGAGGGTAGGTCAATCAGTTGGTAACTACGTGCTGACCACCAACTTCATTTTATTAAGCTTCTCCCATCCGTGTTTCACAATCCATCACACTGCAGAGCATCTATGGCAAAGGTTTTTAATTAAGATAATGCAGATTTGGAAGGTTTTTTATTTTTAATGGACAGGAAGAGAGTTACTACTTGCACAGGGAAGGTTGTGGAAGGTGGAACATCTCTGGTCCCTGAAATGAGGCACAAGGGAGAGGGACTCATACTGCAAGCGGACACAAGGAGGACTTGGAGCTGCAAGGCAGGCTTTGGGACAGTGGCTGTCTGCAGCACAGGCTAAGCACAGGTGAGATGATACACCAAGAGGAACACAGAAACACGAATGTACTTGTGTCTATTTTTTAAACTACAGTGGAGGGTAGAAAGCATCCTCATGAATTTCGATGACGGAGGAGCTTGCACACCAGTGCAACTGTTGGTTCTGACCTTTTGACATTTCTACAGGCCTGTGATTCATATGTGGGGGCTGTCACTTTAAATTTGAATTGCCTGATATTTCTATCACAACAGCCCGATATTTTTTGCTTGTAAAGAATAAATATTTACAAACCTTAACTCTTGCCAGCAAAGGCATTCTGCTCCAGAATTTTCTTGGGGTTTTTATTCTGTTTTTGAACAATTTTAGAAATCGTTGCCCAACACTTTCATTTCTGTTGTTAAGTGATACAGTAAAAAGACAGACAAACAAGGGGATGGACCCCAGAAGCTCACTGTTAATAGTCAAGGGTTTTCAGTGACGCATTGGAAAGTGGCTGAGAGCATTCACAGGAAATGCAAAGAGTAACACCACAGCAACTCCAGGCATAGACAGGTCACCTATCTGTAGAAAATACATTTTTTTTGTAAACTAATGAGAGTTCAATAATTTCATGCAAGCCAATGTGAGGTTGAAAACAGGTTAAACAAACAAAAAAAAAACCAAAAGTATTCTAGACAAACACCAACTCAATGCAGCAGCACCTCTGCTCCAGCCAGAGAAGCCGTCTCCACACTACTCAAACATCTAGACAACTGCAAACAAAAACAAAGCCCAGGAAAGAAGCAACCAGCTCAGTATTTAACAAGTGTTTGTCATCTCTAAGTACTTGACAACCCACACGCATGCAACATCATCTCCAAGTGCAAGGCACTTCACTGGGCTGTACAGAAAGGTTTAGCCAGCCCCGTTTGGGGCAGTGAGCAAAGGTCAGGGTAGAGATCTGACTAAACAAGAGCTTCCAGCATCAAGCTGAGGCTAACCACACTTTCTCTGCCTGGTGAAGTATAAAAGCAGTTGTATTTCCCATTGCTACCCGGTGCTGGCAAAAGCGTTGTGTCCAATTTTTGTGTCACACTTCCAAAAAAAATGTGTCAGAAAGGGAGCGTTCAGGTAATAGCTACAATAATAATTTAGGGTGTGAAAAACTAGCCTGAAGGTGAGAACCCTAAGAAGTTCAGTCAATCTAGTTTCCTAAGAAAGCTAAAAAGAGACTTGACTCTGGTCCATTCATTCTGACACAAAATTTCTGATATTAGTGCTTCTTTAATCTTGCTAACTGCAATCAAACAGCCAAAGGCTGGAGCTCGAAACATCCAAAACCAGAACTTAAGTGAAAATTATTGCTGTGTGGGTCCATGAGACTTGGATGTCTTTCCAGAAGAGAAATTACAAGTGGTTGTCCATGTGACCAAAATTCAAGGGTTGTATCCTCCTGCCTGAGTCATGCTGAAGACAAAGCAGCTCTCCCTGATTTCCCCAAAGGCCTATCCCTCACCCATTCCAGCTCCAGAGCTGATGGCAGAGATCAGTTCAGACCCTATACAGGTTACAAAAAAGCACGGGGAGAAGGTTGCCCAGAGCACAGAGCTGCAGGAGTGTCTACTTTCTGGATGTTTGTCACAGGAACACGAGCAGGCAAGCAAGGACATGGGCATGGCTGATCTGCTGTGGGACAGCAAAAGGAAACCCAGAAGGGGAGAGCTCCGTTACAATCGCTGCCAGAAGGGAGCAGCCAGAATGGGCAACCTGGCAGCTCCTGTGAACAGAGAGACGGAGAGACCGGGCTGCAGGCGATGAGGTAAATACTGGAGATAGATGATGCATTGCATACCCCACACGCAATATACAGCTGCTTGACTCTATTAGGTAGATGGATGGCAGAGAATTTAAGAAGAGAAATAGATTTTTTTACTAAGCTAATTAGCTAAAAAGGGTTGTCTGGAAACACGGGCCCCATTGTGTCTGAAGTCTGCTGACACACGGCTCAAAGCAACGTTTTTCTTCCCTGTTATTACTCTGCCTCCCAGAGCATCCCTCACAGGCACACAGAGGGGGATGGTGATTCCTGCAGCAAACCCCTGGCACCCGAGCCACCCAACAAATTGCTTACCTGACACAGTAACCGTGTGTATGCATATATAGATGCACACACTTGCAGGCATCTACATATATTCACAAACCTCCATTTCTTATAAATACACTGTATACATACACATATTAGTAAATGAAAAAATAAAAGCCTTGAAAGAGCAAAGTTTGCAACTAAAATCAGTTTGCTGCTTCACATGAGCCTGCTCCTTAATATAAAAGCAAAACATGGGGTACTTGATGAAACAGAAAGGCTGTAGATTTGCGAGAAATAAAATAAAAATACGACTTGACCCAGCACAGTCACTTCTGGAATCCACTACCCCAGGAAGTCATGGAGACGCACACCAGTGGAACAGACATTTTAAGAGAGTGGATAATTTTATGAGCATTAATAACATTTGCAGCTATGCAAGCTAATAAAATGTTACAAGGGTAATCAAACTTCATGCTTCAATGTGTAAGTTGATCACCTGTGAGCACTGGGAAGGAATTTCCTCTCTGGTGCTGTTGCACTGAGCAAGTAGCCAGCTGCGCCACAGGGGCACTTTGGAAAAAAATAAAATAAAAAAAATTAAAAACAGTGTCACTGCTGCTGCCACTATGTCTTTAATTTGGTTTTCTCCTCTGCAGTAGCTGGCACCCACCAAAGAGACTAAGCTCACAACATCAGTGAGAATTTTGCTGTCAACTTCCTAAGGTTTCCTGGTGCAGTCTGGGGACAATATATCTGCCACAAGATGAAAAAAATATCACTTTACTCTTGGAGGGTTGTTCCTATATGCTGGCAGCAGGCTTACACCAAGCTTAACTTGTCATACCAGCACCACGGATCCCACACTTACTCTTTACTGCTTCCATACTTCATGAGTTGTGGTGGCCAATGAAGCACTGGCTCTTCCACCAGCATTGCTCTGAGCCCCATCACAGAAGAGCTCCAGGTATTATTAGGAAAACTTGGCAGATTTTGAGCTATCTCTACCAATTCAGAACTACCCAATAACGTTATTTATAACGTCTAAGAAGCAACCTTGGTATTTCCAGTGCTTGCTAGTCTCAGAAGTTAATGCCCTCGTAATTAATGAACTGACAGAAAATGCTGCAATCTGCTGCCACAGGCTTAGCAAAAAAAATGACAGACTTCGCTCCTGTGCAAACCCTTCTGCTCGAGGGAAACCAGATACAGTTCAGCCAAGTGGGGAGGAGGCTGATGGGAGGGTGGGACATAGCAGAAGTGCCAAAATAGTCATTTTACTACTTCAAAATAACCAGCCCAGGGGCTTACAGCTAGAAGTCCAAAGGGCTGAAGAGGACCACTGTGTGCTGTTAGGCACTTGGTGAAAACACATGAGAGGCGTGGTGATTCTAGCAAGCAAGCAAGAGACCTGTTCCAGGAGGCTTCCTTCTCCAGAATGAAAGCGCTGGAGTATATTGGCAAAACATCTGCTCTGGACTCTCCACTGGCAGGCCATGGTCAGACCACAGTGGGGTCTGGTGTGCTCTCCTGGGAAGTATGGTCCTTGGGAACACAGGATTACAGCCCCCCTGCTGTACCTCCCTGCATCCATCTATCCACCCCTCCATCTAACCACCCCTCATCCCCTCACCCATCCTAGTTAAAAAAAAAAACACGCTTATCACCATAGTAACCGAATACCACCCTGAACCATTCACTAAATCCAAGGAGCTTACACCCAGGGCTGGCTTCACTGCTTGTGTTTCACCTGCCCCTGGGATCACATTTCCTTACGTCCAAGAGCTGGAGGTCTTCACTTTCCTCCTCCTTTGTTGGAAGGGGCAAGGCACTTCCCTGGGACAGTAGGAAAAAACACCTTACTAGAATTAAGAGGCACATCACTTATGACCTCGGGTCTTTTTTATTCATGGATTCCTCATTTGAGCAGAAGCTATGTTCCAAGGAGAACCATGAAGGTCCACCAAACAACCCGGCCATGCGTGAGTCTTGGCCCATATTTCCTCCTCTTCTTATTTGTCCTTAGAGAGCATCAGTTCAATATTCTTTTGCGAGAGAGGAGACAAAAAATGTGAGGATTACATGCATCAGTCACCCTTTCATGCCCTAGCAATCATTCTCACCCTGATAGTGACCTCCAGGCCACAAAATCCATATTTTTCTGAATACACAGTATCTGAGAACAACACTCACTGCCCTCCAAAGACCCTTCCAAATTATGCTGCCTCCTCAGCAGTGGCAGCAGTTGGTCCAGATCACAATATGCCCCAAGAAAGCTGTAACTTTCCCATCGGGACAAGAAAGCACTTTAAATCACAATTAGAGGAGCACTGTCATCAGAGACCAGAGCTGCCACCACCGTGACACCACACATGAACCCCAGCATGGTGGCAACAGTCATGGGCCCAGATGGATTTTTAAATTATGGGCAATAAAGAATGACATCATGATGACATCATGAAAGGAAAAATTAATTCCCAGCTCAGATGCTATCAGTTACTGTTTTATTCTAAAACCTGTCATTATCAGTGGGAGCAATGAGCAGAATCAATCATTTCCACAGGTCTTTATGGCCACCATAAATTTTGAACACTTATGTCTCAGCCACCTTCCCGTATACACACGAGCCCATCTGTTGGCTCCCGCAATGCTCCTTCAATATCCTGGCGCTACAAAACCCACAGGCACATTTCAAGTGTAATCACGGCAAATAAAAGAAATTCATGACCTGTATGAGATCATACACATTTGGCTTTGGGGTGTTCAGATACCTGTCAGCTCTGCATGTGGTTTCCTTCGCTATCATGCTGACACAGGTGGGTACACCACAGACTAACCCTCTGATACTTGCATGACCTTTAAAAGTAATTTCTAAATCTGCCTTGGCAAGCACTCTAAGACAGATGCTTCAAGAAGATCACCTATTACAGGCTGCCCAGCTCACTCCCCTCTGCCAAGGCATATAACAATATATGTTAATAAAGTACTATTTTCACATATATACAAGACATACAGCACAGAAGGTTATATCAGAGGCAGAGGTGAACGTGCTCTGCCAGCGAAGTTCAGTCAGGTGGAATATTTGGGGATATTTTTATGAGTAGATGCTACTAATCTGGCTACTCTCACACATACGATCTGGCTGATGTGATCTTACAGAGATTTAACTCGGTCTTCATAAGACCTCCAGCAGTGATAAGGGATAGATTTTTCATAAGATTCTTGATATAGAAGAGATGACCCTTGTCTCTGTCTCCTTTTTTTTTTTCTTTCTATTTTACCTGTTCATGTGAAAAACAAAGGACACAGTAACACAACCCGATAGACATCTCCTAGAGTATCCAAGTATATCAGAGACCTTTTGACTGTGTTATTTCCAGTCATAAGCTAGGAAACTTCTCCATCGCAATGAACTGCCATTTCCAATTTCCTGACCTCCATAGTATTAGATTAGGCCGAACAGTCTGATCTTTACCAGATACCTTGGAAATACAGAAATATTCTTCTGTTTGCTCCCACCCAGCTGCAAGAACAATTCCCCATACCTATTAAAATGACAGGACTGACCCATTTCCATCAATTACAACTGCACTTGTTCTGCTAACTGCTTACAGATCCTGTGCAGAAAACCCATCAAGTATAAAAGTGATCCCCCTACGTTATAAATGTGATGTGGCCATGACTGCCAGCTGCCTGGGACCTTCTAGATATCCTTGACTTATCCTCAAAATCCCTTGCCACGACCCTTAGTGGTGGTGCCTTTAAGGGAGTTCAGTTGAGAGGCATTGCACATGACATCAAGTTTTGACGCTTTAACTGTTTGTTGATGTTGAGAATAACCTTGTTGATGCATAATCCCTCCCTAAAAAATTAAAATCACAACACTAGTTGAGCATAAAATACTCAGCTTCTGCTAAGGGAGACCTCAGTAGCAGGATCAGCTGGGTCACAACTCAGTGCAGAGTTCACTTAATTTTCAAGCTATTTCATAAGATAGTCTTTACGCAATCTCAATTCACTAATTCTGCAGAAAAATCAAGGATAACAGTGCGTTCTGGCGATGAAAGAACTTTGCAAGTCACCTTCTCTTTTCTCACAGGCAATGAATAACGCAATGAACAAAGCAACCTCATTTAAGAAGGGCTGTTGGACAAGTCACTTTTGAGGGACTTTGAGGGAGGCTGTTGGTATTCAGAGACAGCAAAGAGCTGCTAAAATTTGTCATGTAACAGCTCCCTTCAATTCTCAGGTCCTGCGGTCACAAAAATCACTGTATCGTTTCAGATCTACACCTCTGATTACTTGTAGGCTTTGGGAAGTGTGACTTCACACTAATATCCAGCATTGAGAATGATTTTTAAAAGCCAGGGGGTTTTTAAACCCAATTTCCATGGTCCTCATCAGTAACACACAATTAACAGATAATCTTGGGCAACTTCTGAGATAGCAGCCTGCGTGCAACACTCCCCATGCCCAACCTGGCTAACACACTGTACAGCTACACGTACGCCAGCCAGGAGATATAAAAATGGGCAAAGGATTGACTATATTACCTAAAAGTTGCTGTAAAAATGTAGCTCAGAGTTAAACATTCAAAGCTTATGCGACCAGAGGGCTAGAAATTGCTGAATTTGTTACTGCTTCAACTATCATGACAGGCATTGAAATAAATCTCATTTATATGACATACAATCATCTAAAAATGCTTTTTTTTTTTTCTTTAGAAATTCTTCTAGGATGTCAATATGCTACACATGGCTCCGTTTGGAGACCTCTCCAGTCTGGAGATCAGGCAAGATATACAAGCCTTTCAGCCTGCCAAGTTTCATACTTGTTAAGATTAAGCCTGAATTCTGAACATTTTCTATACGGTGCCTCCATGAATGAGATTAAGGAAGGCCTCTTGCCATTAAATGTTGGCTGAGAACACGCGACACACACCCGCTCAATTGCTGCTGCAGCCTTTTGAAGCAGGGCAAGCAGCTCCCTGCCTGCTGCAGTAATCAAGTGAGCAGAATACGTGCAGGGAGAAGGTAAGACAAACTAAATTTCTTTCCCTGGCTTCAGGGATTCAAAACCACCTCTGACATCATCCTGCAAAGTGCGCTCAAGGCTGGGTTCTTCCCTGCTGTGCTTCAGGCACTAAATCTGTATTTGCCTCTGTAGCTTAGGTTCAGGATCTTTCTTTGGAGGATGAACCAGAGCCTAGATATTTCTCTTCACTCTTGAGACATCCCTACCCACCTACTAGTACCGTGTATCCCCATCCTCTTAGAACACTGGCACAATCACACCAAGCTAGAAGAAATAGTGGGCTGAGGAGTCTCTTCATTGTCGTGTTCCATGGATGCCAACCCTCTCAGTTGCAAGGTCTGAGCAATAGGTTATTGTTGTCACAACCCACTAACATATCCCTCAAGAGGTCCTGCCTCTGAGTTAAGGGTGCATGGTCCTAAGGCAATAGCTTCACCACATCACTCTTTCTTTAAATACTTTGAGAGGGGACATTATGGCAGATGCTGTAACTGAGAGTCATCACATCCGCTCACTAGCAGCAGAGAAAACCACCTGTTATCTTCCTCCATTTAAGTGTCACACTACCACAAATTACAGCTCAATTAGTATCTCCTGGAATCCATCACATGTCTCCATAAGAACATGGTCCCAGCTATTGCGCTTTCCAGGAAAGTTGAGGCAGTAAATAGAAAATTCTAATTGGGGAAAGGGGGGGAGATGCTATTTCCTGATGTTAAAAATATCTGACACTTCCAGGAAATAATGATATAAATAGAAAATGAAACTATTCCTCCTCCAAAAATACTTCATAATTACATGTCATAAAAATAATTAGGTTATGGTGAATTAGTACAAATGTTTACAACAAAATTGCCATGCAAAACATTATGGGTAATAACATGCTAATTGCTGTAGAAGCAAAAGCTGATTATGTTTCAGCAATATTAAAAGTTGCCAACTCGGCACTTCTATCCAAGCTTCAATATTTCTCGGCAGTATCTAGGGACGCAAGGACGACTGGTGATGAGCAAAGGAGATGGCAGGTAGGCAGGCCCACACCCTGCTCTGCCAAGCACTTTCCTCGGTGAGTGGCAATCCCTAGAAAGCTCGTGCTGGATAATACTCACACAGCACAAGCGGAGGGTGCCTGCCTCAGCCCTCGCTCCCCTGGTGCTACTTACTGAACACAGAACAACAGGAGCACCCGGCCGAGGTTGCAACATGGTCACCTCTCCATCTGCTGTGAGGAGATTACCCAAGCTGGGGGCTGCCCAAGCAGGTAAGAATCAGCTGAGCTAGCTCCTGCAGAGCCGGCTCTGATCCAGAGCAGTGCGGTCATTCCTGTGGTTGTTAGCTTTCAGCCGGTTCCATGCAGACGCCATCTGAGCATCTGTTGTCCTCCATGCAGACAGCTCTGCCCAAGCAGGCAGCCAGCCCATGGCCACCACAACAGCAGAACAAACTTCTTAAGACCCTGCGAACCTGGGAGGATGCTGAGGATGAGTTGATGTGGTATGCTGGTCCTGAGGACCCTGCAGGGTAGGTTACTCTGTGTCTACGCTGCCTTCTCCAGCATGTCCCATTCCACTGAGTACCTGCTTAATTGTCTAACACAGCCCAATTCTTCCTGTTGCTTCAGGTATAGGGCACATTCCTCCTGCTCCAGCCAAGATCTGCCACGTCACCTGCCCAGGGGCACCAGATCCCTGCTACAGTATTCATCAAAGGATGGTCTTAGCACCTGGCTGATCCCAGGGCAACACACCCTCTGCTCCGTTCACTCCTGTTTCTGCTGCCCAGTACTAGGAGGCCTAGGAGGGTACCACATTCCTATTTTGAGACAATTCTACAGTTGAGTAAGAGCAGAGGAGTGCACAAATGATGAGCAACATTTTGCAGAGAAGTGTCCTCTGCTGGATGGAGCGTGCCAGCTGTTTGCTCAGGTGCGTGTCTGGAGACTTTGGACATGACAACAAGCCCACAGCACCCTGCCTACCCTTCCCTCCTGGGAAGTGTTCTCCTTTTGGGAGGAACAGGGTTACCACAAGCTTGGCCACAGCAGCTACTGCATGCCAAGGCTGAGAGCTTGACCACCCCTTCTCTCAGATACTCCTGTGCTGGCCACATCAGAGCAAACCCCTTGGTCACCAACAGGCAGCCAGAGGGTGGCCTCTGCTCATCAAGGGGTCAGGAGCTGCTTCTTCAGCCCACTCTGCATTGCCTCCACTCACTCCACTGAGCTGCTGCCGTGTAGGACCACAGGTCTCCAAGGGGCGAGCTACATGTGCTAACAGGCTGCAGCATGGTTTGCAGCCCTGCCTGAAGATGTGTTTTTGCACCACGTAGATGTCCTCCTGAGACCTGACCTGTCTGTAGCCCACATTTTCACCTGCTGCTCAGCTAATTCCTATGCCCAATGCTTTTTGGGGTGGATTCCCTCAATCCAAGATGTCTCAGAAGAACTGGGGTCTAAATATTTCTAGAGCATGGGTGCACACTCTTTTGCACATCCAAACAAATCTCCCAGGTTCCTTAGGAGCACGTTTGCTTGTCACCAGGTGTGACTAACCACTATCTCACAAGGAACACTAGGTAAAGTTTGGACATAGTGGTTGAAGGTGTGAATTTAAAGCAGATTACTTCAAAATTAGCAAATCCCTGCAGAGTGCTCTCATTCAGAATTGAAGTGACATTAATTGGGTTTACCGAACTCATTTCCAAAGCAAATTATGATAAACTGGATTATATTTGAATGTGGGTGTTCACATAAAAATTTAACACAGTTTAACTAATCCTCTTTAAGAGCAAATTTGTCTTAAACCCTCTAAGTGTCCCATATTCCAGTTTCTCCTGCAGAGGAGGTACTGAGTTTTACCTTTGAAAACTTCATCAACTTTGTCACTTTTTTTTAGGTTGGAAATAAGGGGCTTTCCAAAAGGCAGATATTCCTCATCCCTCTTTTACCAGTGCCCAGAGCCAAGGCAATTCTCAGACCATTGCAGAGGAGAGCTGACCTTAGTAAATGGTCCCAAGAGCAGGCAAAGCCCATCTCTTTCAAGGGGCTGTGGACCAGCCTGACACCTGTCCTAAACCCTGCACATCTCCACAGACTTAAGCGATGCCCTGTGCATTGACGCCGCCAAAGCACCTCCTCATCCCAGCCTCCCAAGTTTGCAAATATTGAATGAAAGCAGCTGTGGAATTTTCTTTTTTCTTCTTTTTCTTTTTTTCTTTTTTTAACAAAGCATCATTTCAGATGTTAATTCTGATGCTGGTTAATGAGGGGCTTTGCTGTGGATAGACTTGGGGAGCAAAGCCTGGCCTCTCTCTCCTGCTCAGCTTTGTGGTGTTAAAAGTGGTGTTTGACGGCGCTGGAGCACTACCATCTGCTGTGCCTCGTTCATTATGCACCAAGTCATACTGGGCAGCTCCCGGCAGAAAGCGAAGACAGAGGTAAACTAGTATTTGAAAACAAAGGAGGGCTCTCTCCATCCTAATTAGCGGCAGGTTGCAGAGTGCAGTGGCGGAAGGCGAAGGTCACTTCCCACAAGGCTCTGCTCAGGATGCCAAAACACCCACTTAATTCAAGCAGCTCAGCGGGCAGAGTCAGACCAGAGCAATTACGCTCCCTGGATTTCCCTAAGGAAGGTTTTAACAATGCAACTCTTAGAAAAAAGATGACTGCAGGAGCTCTTTATTCTGCCACCTTGGAGCAGGAGGAAGCGCAGTCTACCCTGCTAGTGACTCTGGGAACGGCACTGTCTTTGTGCTCCTGCACTAGGAGGCAAGCTTGGAGGGGTTTGGGGGTTTTTTTTTCTTCCTTCAGAAATGAATAAGATCAAATTTTAACATTTAAAAAACAAAGACCAAAAAACCCACAAACATGAAGACCCTTTGTAGTAGGTCAAACTCCCTCTGAGCACTCCAGGTTTCCTTCCAGATGCTGCCAGCGAGAATTAACCTTTAAAGCATGAACTCTGGAAGCCTTCTTGGGAGAGGTTGCTCCTCTGCTGGGATACTCTTGCCTGGCTCAGCCCAACAATTCAGCTGTTCTGTTAAATGATTCACTGCACCCCAGCCACCTCACACAGACAGCTCTTCCAAAAGGTCACAGCATCTTTTTTAACCTCAGTGGATATTTCTTCCTTGCACACACCCTGGGTGACGCTTGTCCATATCGGTCCTCCTACTCACACTCCTCACAGGTCGGTGATGCAGCAACTCTCCCTCCAAAAGGATCTGCACAGCCATTGACATCTTCTGCAGATGGCAGGAGAGTTTTCCAGGAGTGCTGCGTACAAACCCAACTTCCTTCCTCCTTTCCAAAGGCTCCAGAAAGGGGAATTAATGTTAATTTTCAGTGGGAAAGGAAGATTGATTTTTATTGTTATTTATTTCTACCCCGATAAATAAGAAATGCAGGCACCATCTGGATCCCTTCCCTCAAAGGCTTCAGATACAAAAATGTTGTCCAGACCCCTCTTCACTGGTCCAGCAAACAACCAGTGGTCACCATCACATGTGAAACTGGATCCACCCCACTCTCTTCTTGGACAGGAAGCTACTTCAGACAGCAGCTCTGCAGGAGGCAGAGCGGCCATAAGTTTAGTGTAGTTTTCTTTAAATCGTTTGTAAAATACTTTCCAGAAGACAACCTGCAGCTCTTTCCCTCTGACACTACTACATGCTGTTCAGCAATCATCTCCCAGCACCAAGGAATCTAACAGACCAACTGCTTTCAAAGCCTGAGTCACAGCTGACTCGTGCTGCGTAAAGCCACCCTCTGCGTTGTACCAGCAGCCCCAACAACCCAGTCAAAATCCTTTAGAGATGCAATTCCCCCTTATTTCCTCTCCTAGATATATCAACAGTAATGAATACTCAGCACTGGCATTATAGAGGTTTCCAACTGTTTATAAGCAGCCCATAAAATAGCCAGCAGTGCTTGAGAAGGCTCCGGTGTTTATGCATCATAGGTTTGCCCACTGTTTCCAGCGAACAGAGCCCTTTGCATGTTTGCCCTGGCACAGAGCTAGGGACACCAGACCAGTGGGCATGTGGTATGGGTCTCAACTGCATGCCACTCCTGTTTGGTCACAGGCTGTAAAATTTTCATCTATCCTGGCACGTGCCTTGGCATCAGATTGACTTTGCAGACCTGGGCGGCTGAAGCTGAAAAGTGAATTTCTTCTTGCTCAGGAGATGTTTGCCAGGTCCCTTCTGAGGGTGCTAAGAGACAGTTTTAAGGGCAGGTTCAGCCAGGCCTGCCAGAAACAGTGACGCTTCACGGCGGGGTGGAGGGAGGCTTGCCATCAGGGATGTAGGGCTCCCACCAAGCTGGCAATCCCACCATGCCTCCATCATTCATACCAATATGCTGAAGCATCCCATTTGCTCTCCAGCTGCACTCCCAGTCACCCCTGGCCACAATGCTGGCCACTTCTCCGCTGATGGATCCCATCAAGCTGTCAGCTGCTGCCTCTTTTTCTGTAGCTTAGTAAGTGTTTGCAGAGCAAACCTAAGTGATAAAACCTACGGTCAACGAAAGCAGCACAGGGCGTCAGCAGCACCGCTGTACCACGCCAGCACCCAGACTAAACTTGCCTTTACCTAGCAGGTCTCTAGTGGTCCAGCTGGCAGTTAGCTATGGTCAGGCAATCAACACTCACAACAAACAGAACTGCAGCAAGGGCACCCATGTGCTCGCCTGTTTGCCTCTTCTCTGCGTTAAACTCACAAAAGCAGCAAGAACCTCACAGCCAGCAATTCAACAGGCAAAGTTAGCTCTCTCCAGCCTTCTGTCTCCTGACACTTGTTGCCTGCAGAGCCAAAGTGAAGAGCTGTTTACCTCTTCTCTATTCCCCCTCCACATCTCTAGAGCCTCTGTTCCAATGAAGTTTTAGCTGCTCCCTTTTTCTCTGCAAGGTGCTGCTTCACCCATTTTGTTCCCAGTCCCATGTGTGATTGGGAGATGACTCAAGAGACAAGAAGCTGCTCTGCTCACCAAACCTCCTCTAAACACTTGGCATGGCATCTGCCAAGCACCACAGCCAGTCCCAGCACAACTTGTGTTGCTGTTTTTAAGAAATACACCTCTCGCACCTACTAGGCATAAGGAGAAGGTGAAAACGGAGCAGTGCAGTCAAGCTCCCCCCATCTGCACACTACCAGAGCCCAGTGAACATCTTCCAAGGGCAGAAGGTGCTGCCAAGAGATGAGCACCAGCAAAGAGAAACAATCCCAGCATGTCTGCAGCACTGAGCCAGCATCACCACTCCCAGGGGTGCTTCCTCAGCTCCTGCTCCACAGATGCTGGAAACAACCCAGGCCTACAACCTGTGCTCCTTGTGGAAAACTCTGGCTTTGGTCTCCAAGCCCACAGGTGGGAGGAGATCCCCGTCTACAGTGCTCTGCTGATCAACATAACCCTCCACCTTGATGGACCCTCAGGAACGCCCCTTTCCCTCTGCTTGCTCCCCACACCCCCCACAGCAATTAAACCTTTGCTGCCTTGGCTGGGCAAGATAAATGGTGTTTACTGGGATCGCGCTCCTGCATGCCAAAGGCAAAGCAAAATGCCAAATCGATAGGACTGCCTCACCTGATGGGTTTATTTCTCTTATCCCCCCCGTGCTTTTAATTTTGCTGTGCGCCGGAGCTCTCAGTGGGCCTTGCACCATAGTGATAAACCAACAGATCCTTATCAGCCCACGGCCTGTGGGCAAGAGCAAGACTTCACCTTTTTTCTCTCTCTTTTTTTTTTTTTTTTTAACTCTCCCTCTATCAATATTTGATGAGGGCAATTTCAAAGACTTGTTTAGTATGATCTCCGCATAAGGAGTCCTTCGGAGTGTTTATCACGTTCGAGGTATAATTACATTCAAATCCTGAGACACAGTTGCCAGGGTTACAGCTGCTGGTGGTTCCTCCGGCTTTTGTGTATCTGGAGGTTCTCACCGCCCCTCCAACATACACACACCCCGTATTCTCTGCTCCTTTTGCTGCTTGGGTAGCAGAGGAGGGTGATGGGCAGGTTATGGACCAGCAGTGGCCAGGGCAGGTCCCAGCACTCCCAGCCTGAAGAAGTCAGCATCACCATGCAAGGCATATGGAGTGAAGGACTGTGATACTGCCCTGGGTCAGGGATGGGGTAGGGACGAGGTAGAGGGAGAGCTGAGCAGAGGGTTGAATGTTGCTGACAGAAATAGTATAGTAACAACCTCAATGGCTGTAGAAGTTCCATGAAAGGAGAAACGGTAACATCTTTCCTTCATCCTTTGAATTCAAAGTAAAAATGAAATCTAAGAAGTGAAGACATGAATTGCAGGGATAGAGGGTTGCATAATCCCAAGGCAGACGTCCAAGAGAGATTAGTGTTGCTGTCTGGCCAGCCTGGGACCCCGTCACACTCTCAGCCTTCCCCACCACAAGGGATAGGAAAACCACACAGGAGAAACCTCCTGAGGGGCACCTGATGACCAAGGACACCAACTCTATGTGCACCAAGAGGGGGACAATTCCATCTAAGTTCTTGCAAACATTCCTGGCATTAGACTGGCTTGAAGCACATATATACCTTCTGCACTATCTGCTGGAGACCTGGGCTCGCGTTACTGGCCATGCAGAAAGGGGAAGGGGCTCCCACATGCCTGAAGCCAGCTGCGATCACCAGAGCTGGGAGCAGCCCTGGCCCCACTCCTGACCGCTGTGGTACACCTACTGAAATGCCCCCAAGACCCTACTGTTCTGGAAGTTTCTAGCAAGCCAGAAGGAGAAATGAAAACCTGAGCGTTTGCACTGCAACACCACGTCCCCTTCCTGCTGCACCAGCTACTTGGAGATCAACAGCAGTGCTTAACGTGGCATTAATAACAACCACCACACAAGGGACAACCCAAGAAAAAGCCGTTGTCCCCTTCTGCCCAGGCTCTGACACTGAATGGAGGCTGCCCAGCCAAGTTTAACTCCCTTCACTGGCCTCAAGACAGGCAGAAACTCAGCTCATACCTGGCATTTCCTGGACAGTGTCGGTAAATGCTATTTTACCCATACAGTGAGGAACTGGAATTGAATTGCCTTTGTTCTAGTTCCAATTTTAAATAATATGAACCTTCATACAATAGGCAGCGTTATCACTAATCCCCACAGCTGAGCCTGAAATAAGCTTACAAACCATGCGGCAGTCACTGTGGGAAGAACAATTATTCTAACAAAGGAGGAAGGGGGGGAAACAACCATGAGCTCCTTGGGTTATATGGAAGGTAAATACAACTGTTGTCAATTCATAATAAATATTTTAAAAAAAAAAAACAACACAACAACTGCAGTGTGAAGGCCTGGTAAAATATTTACAAATATTTCAGAAATAGAAAAATCTACCTGCTACAGTCAACAGGTTGTAAAACAAATTCTGATGGAAGCTATTGTTTACCCCTAAATCAGCTCTAATGCACTAGCAAATGTGATTATCAGCATTCTGTGGGGAGCAGCAGCATCAGCATTCATTACAGGTGTGCTCAGTAAAGGCTCTTTTGGCTACAGGTTCATTTGTAATTATTAAAATGCATCTTGTTAGCCTGCACTGAGTATGCAGCCAGTTCCAAATTTCTGGGCACCGGCATGCTGTATTTGCTTTAATTTATTATGTGTATTTTATGTATTATTTTACTGTGTCAACGCCACAGGGCAAATGAGAAGCCCCGACTCCAAGGCACCAAATGGAATATAGCTTAGCATTTTATGTCACCCATGCACTTGGAGTTAGCATGTTCTTTGTTCCTAGGGGAAAGCTTTTCCATCAAGGACAAGCAACCAGAAAGCTGGCAGCCATGGTGGCTACTCTCGCTGCCAGCTGGGAGAAAGGAACCAGCACAGTACCTGGGCGTACACCAATGGAAAGAAAAAATATAGGAATAGGAAAGCCTTGTTCTCTCCCTAAGGGCACAAACCAGGCCACTGCTGGGCCACCCTGCGCACTGTTGCTATCCCCACTAACAGCAAATACAGAGAAATGATAGAAAAACAGGAAAGGAGAGAATCCACGAGGTAGTCTGCACCATGAGATGAAGGATAGATGCAGCACGCCTCATCTCACTTACCCAAGAGAAAAGGGAGGGCCAGAGCACGCAAGAAATCATGGAGCACCTGTGCCTAGGCTGGAGCCTGGAGCTTTTGAGGAGAGGAGGTCTCACTTGGCCACAGCTGCAAGGGAAGGCTTGGTTCTGACGATTAAAGGGACCAGCACAGGGAGATACGAGAGTCACTGGGGTCCAAACACCTCACCCAAAATTCACATCACCATTCCTAAAGCAGAGCGATAGGTAAAGATCTGATCCTAAGCACTTTCAAGTATCAAGGGGAGAGGATGAAGACGTAGGGATGAAGGTCCAGAGTGGCGTAAAGAGCACTGCTCTGTGGTCACACCTCAACATGCAGTGGTACAAGAGACACTGCTTATCAGAGGAAGGAAACAGGATCGAGATGAGCACCAAGCATGTCTGAGCATTCAAATTACAAGCAGGGCTTGTAAGGGACAGGATCTGACATTTAATACCTCTGTTTGTAAAGTGCTTGACATTCACAATAACAGGAGCGGCACAGACAGGCAGCGAGGCCTTCTGTCTTTCTGGGAAAGCATGTGCACTGCTAAAAAGAGCCTGCCTTTCCCTGTTTGCTGGCTGGGTCCCTGTGAACGCAGGGAGCTGTGTGCTTTACGTGACCACCTGCGGCATTCCTGAGGTGAACTGGCTTCACACTCCTGGAAAAGTCACTGTATCCCCTTGTGCCTTAGCTTTCCACCCCAGAAGATGGATTCTGTGTGCAGGCTCTGCGAGACATGTACCACGCTTGTGGAGCACACAGCCCAAAAGAGCCAGGTTTTGATCTGGGGCTCTGAGGAACCCCTGTAAGAAAAATAAATTCAGCACTTGTTCCTCTCTTGGAAGGCTCTGCACTACAGCAGACTGGATGGAGATAACTTGTTTTAAAAGGTGCCTAACCTGACAGCAGCTCAGAAATTGAAGTGGCAGAGGGAGAAGGAAACAATTAGCAGTCAGTGTTTCAGGTAAGCCTACGCTCAGCAGAAGCTAGAGCCGTGGGACTAGATTTAATGCAGGACTCGGTTTGGAGCAACATAGTTGCCACCACTAGTGTGGGCACCTTGGTCCCCAGCAAAGAGTCCCAAGTCCTGGGAGATGCCCAACCTGTCTGCTCTTGGTGAGCAAACTAAACACATAGTGGGAAGAAAGAAGATGGAGTAACAGAGACTATATATCAGGCAGGTTGGGCATCACTTGTGCTAACTCAGCTCCCCAACCCATCTGATCCCAAGTGCTCCTGCAGGATTTCCACCCCTGGCAGACACTGCCTTGCGAGCTGGCTCATCCTTCCCCATCCCCTTTCCCAGTATAACTCTCAATCTCACATTGGCCTCCAGAGGCTCTGCTGACATGGCTGGAGAGTGGTCTACAAGAGCAGATAAGTCTCAGGGGTGGTCCCCCAGTGGTCCCTTTACAGGGCATGTCCTGGCAAGACTGGGCTCAGGAAGGCTGATGGCAACACTAGTAAGCATTGGCACATAACAGTGTTGGTATCACATGTGAATTGAACCTTATCACCACCTCGGTGTTAACATACTGCCCAGCAAGGAGAAAGGACATGGGCGGTGATAGAAGGGAGCAGAGGTCTCTGGAGCACGGCACTGATCTCTGCTTTCTAGCCCACCCATCTGCCTGTATCTTCTCTTAATTACATTAAAATAACACTCTCCCACTTCATTTTTTATTATTAGAAATGAACAGATTTAAAGCTTTTCCCCTCAAATTATGGTTCACCTGAGTAGATAATTAAAACACCATAACGGAGATACATTTTTATGTGTAATTACGCCTACTTCTGCTGCTGTATCAGGGCTTCAAAAAAATATTTGCAAAACAACTCAAAACTTTTATTTTGTCAGTGCAATAATTGCTGCTTGTCATGGCTATCCATACGGGTGTCTCTGCTCTAATGAGAGCAGCGTCTCACAGGCAGCTTTGCCGAGAGGAGGGAAGGCGGGTGCTGGAGCTACAAAGCAAGACGGGCACGCTGCTGGCACAACAGCTGTGCACGGTGTGACACCGAGACAGCACGGCCCCAGGCTGGCCCAGAGCTCATCCAGAGCCCAGGCACCAGCGGGTACAGCTTCAGAAAGGAGACAGACCTTTGTTTGCATTTTATGGGGAGATGGGAGGATGCTCAGACTCTTTCCCTGAGCAGTACGAGGTTTCAGCCCCATCCATCTTGTTAGTGGGCACACACATATCTTCTCCACATACTGCTGGATGCACCTGGTTTTGTTTCACATGCTGAAGGCTCAGCACAGAATCATACAGTGGTTTGGGTTGGAAGGGAGCTTTAAAGATCATCCAGTCCAATCCCCCCTGCAATGAGCGCAGACACCTTTAACTAGATCAGGTTTCTCAGAGCCCCGTCCTACCTGACCTTGAATGCTTACAGGGATGGGGCATCTACCACCTCTTTGGGCAACCTGTTCCAGTTTTTCACCGCCTTCGTAAAGTTTCTTCTTTCTGTCTGAATCTACGTTATTTTAGTTTACAACCATTACTCCTTGTCGTATTGCTATAGGCCCTACTAAAACACTCAGTAATACCAGTGTGGGACCCAGCTGCCACCTCCCTGGGCAGGCTTGTACCCTAGGCACATGGGGAAGCAGCATAAGTCACCCACCATGTGCAGGAGGCTTCTGCAGAGGAGCTGAACCTGTGCGTGCTGGTAGCATGCGCACCTACGTATACTAGCAGGGGTGCACTCATGTTACCAACAAGAACAGGCTGGAAATGACTGTTTGCTGCTCCTCAGAAGGCTTCCTCTGGTTCAGGAGACACAGCATTGCCCATCTCTTCCAGCAGAGAAGGGCCATGGCCCTTAACACCTCAGTCTGGCTCAGCCCCATGGAGGCCACGGCTCGCTCCAACAGCACCCTCCAGGCTGAGACCTCATGCCATAGCCCAGCTGGGCTAAGCAGTTTAGGCTCAGAGGTGACCTTGCCTGTTACGGGGGTTTATTAGTGCATCTTAGCACCACATGAACAGGGTTCAGGACTCCCAGCCCTGAGCTGGTTCCTGCCTATCGCATCCACCACTCAGTTAATAAATTCTCTCCAAGCTAAAAACAGTGCTGACCTGACACCTCCTGCCCCAGTACATTGCTTCTCTCCACACCCCTGGTCAGGTCAGTTGGGGCTTAGCAAGAAGGAAAATCTGAAAGAAAGGGGTCCAGCAGTGAGCCGAGCAGCAGGACATGCACAAGGAAGGAAACAAGAACTGAGCACGGCACCAGGATGCTGACAGAGCAATGGTCAGGCCACCTGAGGAGCGAGGGAACATGGGCAGTCAGGGAAGGCAAGGAGCCTGGGAGCACCAGGAGAGAGGAAAGAGGTCCAACAGAGCAGGAAATAATGTCTGTGACCCCTTGTAGTGGGCTAACTTCAGCTGGCAACTAAACACCACACAGCCCATCTCCCCCAGCTTCCACCCCACTTCCCTGCCTCGGGTTGTGGGAAGAGAAATGACAGGAAAAAAAGGTGAAAACCCGGTGGGCTGAGGTAAGGACAGTTTAACCAGAACAACTCATAGAGAACAAACAACAGTAGTAACAACAATACCAAGTAAAGCAAGTGATACAGACTACAGGGCTTTACCTGGTACCCAAGACACGATGCCCCTGCTCTGGCCACAGCTGAAGCCACCCACTGAAAACAGGTGCCCCTTGTCTGGGCCAGCCCTCCCCTTATATAGTAGGCATGATGTCATACGGTAGCGAATAGCCCATTGGCTGGTTCGGTTGGTTATCCCAGCTGTGGTCTCTCCCAGCTGCAGCCTCTCCCAATTGTGAACATTAACCCTATCCCAGCCAAACCCAGGACACCCCTGGGGCAATTCAGAAAGTGGAGAAGAGGGGAGGAAAGTTTATCAAGGAAAGCCTGCAGCAGCAAACGCGAACAGGGACTAGGCAAGGACGGGGTCTTCCTGCACCATGGGTGACTCCTGGTGTGCCCATGGCCATGATTACAGCTACAGAGAGAACTGAGCTTCATGCCTGTGTTGGGGACAGCAGCAAGTCCCAGAAAAATAACCCATCAGGTTTCTCCCTGACTTGCCCTCAGGAAAAAAGTCCCATGGTGGTGGAGGAAGCTGCTGAGGTGGTTTTATCCTTCATCTGGCTACACTTGTTTTAAGAAACTGCATGTGTGTGCTGCCTGGTGACCCTCACCAACCAACACAGGAGCCACTTTAAGAACAGGCTCAGCCACCTCCCAGCAGAAACTAGGAGTTAATGCCCTGTAGCTAGACATGGATTTGGGGAGCTGTTACCGACCAGGCTGGTGTGCAAAGCTGCACCCTCTTCTGTAGCATTAAGGCAACTGGGCTTCCCCATGGTGGAGTCACCACAGGCAGTATTGCACCCCTATGTTTGCAGAACCAACCATTCAAACAAATGCTAAATATGGGAGGGAAGGAGGGTCCCCTAGAAGGAAGGTGCTGCTGGGATGAAGGATTAGGAGTGACCACCAGCACAGGGGCCAGCACTGGGGTGGGCATCATCTGCCCTTCCTGCTGGGATGCCTGGAGCCGGCTGATTGCTCACAACCACTGCAGGGTGCACTGAACACACCAGCTGCCAGACACGAGACCGGTCCATGGCCAACCAGCACTCCTGGCCTCCTGGGGTGTCTACAAGGCTTTGAAGTCCCCGAATCTGTGCTCAAACTCGCTGTGTGTAAAGACGATATAATACCCCATCTCCTTCACAAGGGTATCGGGAAATAAATTCATTAGTGTTTATAAAGAACTAAGAAACTCTGATAAGAGACCCATGGAAAAAGCCCATGAGGGAAATGAATAATTCGGTGTGCAGTGCTGTGCTGGGAAGGCACACAGTAAATAATGCACGGGCTGCGCATGGTGCCAGGAGATAAAAGGCTCAGGAGCAGCTCCAGTGCCACGTGCTGAGTGTGGCAGAGGTCCAGGGAGGGCAGAACGTCCTCTTGGCTGGGGTAATGAATGACCATCTCAGAGCATCGGGATTTGAGAGGTCTTGAGCCAGACAGCATGGATATTTGGAGGTTTGGGGAGCCCAGCTTTGCACTTTCTGTGCTCCTTTGGTGGCAGTGGTGGGGAGTGGGCAGCAGCCTGTGCCAAGCAGGGTGCAGCAGCACAACAGGCCCCTCACTGAGCCCTCCTGCTTGCATATAACCAGAAGTGAGGGCTTGCCCATGCTGCTCCTATGCAAGCCAGGCTGAAGCTCTCCCCTCCCCAACCTCACCCACAGTGCTGCTCTGCCATCAGGCCAGGCACAGCGGGGCTAACAAGGAGGCACCAGCATCTCCAGCAGGTCCACGAGCAGCAGTGACAATCCCTAAGGCTAGGGTGACAGCAGAGACAATTTTCTACCCAGGTTAATGTCAGCACCCTGGTGCACACAGAATCACAGAATGCCAGGGATTGGACCTCATAGCAGAAAGTGCTGCCCACTCTTCCAGGACCAGATGGGTGCAAGAGGTGCTGCCAAAGGGCTGGTCTTGCAGGGAAGCTTCCCTCTCCTCTCCATTGCTGATAGTGGGGCAGAGCAGCCCAGCTCCTGATGGAGGAACAGCTCAAAGGTGTCTTCCCTCATGCCCAAATCACTGGGGGTGCACCCTTTGCCCAGTTAACTCGATGAGAATGTGTTACTAGGAGCTTCATGCAAAATACCCAGAGACGTGCTCTGCAGAGCGGTGTTGCAAGTCAAAGCTGTTGCTATCGATTTGCTCATTCCCTTGCTCACCACGTCCAGGGACTCCAGCATAGACAATGCTGTGGGCAATCCTGTTGTGGAGATGCGCAGATGTTCTCATTCCAGAGCACGAGCAGAAGCAATCACACCAAGGGGTTGCCCAGCCAGCTCTGGAACAGGGCTGGGGGTTTCAATTCGTGGTGGTGGCTTTTGGAGCAGTGAGGGGGTGGCCACAGTTTTAATCAAGGCAGTAACTGGAAATCAGCTAAAAGCAATTGAGAGGATGTAAATCTTACCCCACCCAGAGCACCTTGGTGTGCAGGGAAGATGCAAGCTACACACCCACCCACGTTGGTGCAAGCATGTGCATGTTGATTGTTGCTTAGGTGGTATACAGAAACAAGCAATTTGGCTGGGGACAGGAGGTGGCTTTCTTGAGAGCATCCCCCAAAACCTCTCCCACAGGGCCTGGAGGAGATTTCGACACAGCAGCGGCCTCAGCCCTGCTCCATCTGAGCCCTCCTGGCTCTCCAGCACTGCTGCAGCCTGCCTGGCTTGTCCTCCAGGAAAAACCCAGCACTTTTACTAGGCGATGAGGCATCTCCAATAATTCCAGCAGATGCTGCTACTTAATGTGGGTTGGCACATAACTTTATAATCGGACCATATTGCTCCAATTACAATTTAGCCTATGGTCCTCTTGGGCTTGTCTTTTATTTGTCTTTCATTGCCAAGCACAGAAGGGAGAGGAGGTGGGAGAGGGCTGGGGATGTGTATGTCACCAACCTACTGCTCCTTCACTGCCACGTCTCTTTGTGCAGCCAGAACCTTCTTGGTTCCTCTCCTCCCCTGGGCCAGGGCTGTCCTCAGGCCAGAGCTGTGCCTCTCAGCAATGGAGACAGAGGAAATGTCTCCCACCAGATCCCATGGGTGAGCCCCCCTGGGACCACCCTCCATTGTACCCCATGGGGCATCTTGGTGAGTCAGCCCAGCCGTGCTCCTCCTTCCTGCCCCATCTCAAGAGCAGTCCTGGCTCAATTTTCTGCTTGCGGTGGGGTAAATAAGGAGTTACTCTCCTGACGATGGAGTTAGGCTGGCATCAAGCTGGTGTGCCGAAGTCTCAGGTATATTGAACTTTCTGGAAGCTGCTGCAGAGTAATTGGAGCCAACTGCTTCCATTTTTCAAACCTGAGAGCCATGAAGGAAAGATTTATCATTTTGAGAGTTAGTCTCCATTCTGGCTGTGACAGCCGCCTGTATCTATATTCAAAGCTCAGGAAAAGTTTGTTGGACTCTGTGTGGCCTTGGTAAAAATGACATCTCTTTCCAGCTGGGATGCAGGTGGAGCTGGGGACTGGTTACCCCACAGGGCAAAAAACCTGCAGGGGCCAGAGCCATATAAACCGCTATCAGGGAGGTGAGGCTCCAGGACAGGCAGCTGCCTGGCGAGGGCAGGATCTGGCCCCAAGCCCTGCCCCAGCTGTGCTTTGCTGGGCAGCTCCGGGCGGTGCTAGCGCAGCTGCCTGGGCTCCCCAGCCATCCTTCAGAGCCCCATTAAGCCATCAAACTGTCAGCAGGGCTCCTCCAGACCCTATTAAAAGGCTATTCCCAGGCAAGCTACTTTGGGAATCTTAAGCACTGGCTGTAAATGTCTTATGGTTACTTAAGGGGAAAACCTCCAGGCAACCAGCGAAGGGATATAGCCGCTCTGTGCCCCAAATCCCCCAGGATTCAAGAAACATGAGCATTCATTTCAACCACATCGGCAGCGCATTAAATCAAGTATCTACTCAATTAAGGACACACAAGCAGTTTCAGGTCTGCCTTCTGTCAGCTGCTGCCCATTTGCATCTTGCATATCCAAAGACCTGCCAGGAGGCTCTGTTTGATGGCAGAGGCACTCTAGTTTCATTTGTCAGGATAGGCTTGGCAAAAAAAACCCACCTCAAACCACCCAAAAACCCAGTTACTCTGGGCTTGCCATTCTTCCTCTGTGTACAAAATGTGATGCAAACCTCACCATGTATGTGAGTCCAGGGCAGCAGAGTCCTGCCTGCAGGGATCTGGAGCTGTCACTGCAAGCACATTGAACTTAATAGCTCAAAAAACCCTATAGAAAAAAAAAAACCAGCTCTTAATGACCCCAGAGACGCTGCAACAACTCAGAAAGATCCCTTGATAGCAACCATGAGAAAGCCCCACATCAGCAATGCCACTGATCTGAGTATTACAGGGAAGCAGAGACCTCAGGGACAGGCCAGCCCCACCTACAGCTGAATCAGAGGACACCTCCCTCTCTGTACGATCACCCCATGGTATGGCCTTCCTATGGGGCGTAAGAAGCCCATACCCCTCACCTCTAAAGCTCTCCCAGTAGCAGCTCCTCCTTCTGAACACCAAATACCTGGGTGGTGGTTGCACATTTCTAAACCTATCATTTTACAAAACTTTCCCATTTCAGCCCTCAGCACCAGCTGGAGGACCTTCCCTGTGCTCACCCCATGCCAGCAGAGTCAGGTGGTATCACCTAGATGGGCTGCGCGGTCCCGGCTGGATAAAATGGTCAAGCAGAGCTAATGTGAAAGGAAGAACCCAGTTTCCTGCAATTATTTGCAGTAATTCTTCAGGGAAGCCGAGCATCGGCCTTTTAATTGACAGGCTCCAGCGAGACTCGGGAAGCGAGGAGCCGCCGTGCTCCCCCAGTGCAGACTGCACTTTCATCCCAGTCAGCACTTCCAGCGTGGCTTCCCTGAGCGATTGCACATGAGGGCTTTGAAACATACTTTGTGGAGAAACCCGTGCCAAGAAAATTCCTTCTCCTGGCTTTTTTGCAGCAAGCAACCTCTGATAGGGATCGCTGAGAATAAAGTCACCTCATTTACAAACCGGAGAGCCAGATCTGATAGACATCAAAATTCGAGGTAAGTCAAGGAGCGATGGAGAGCTGCCAGTTCCCCAAATGAATATTCATGGCAAATACTCACCCATCTCCAAGCTGAAGAGAGATCAGTGGCAGAAAGGCCACCCCTGGGAAGGGGAAGGAGAGGGATCAGGATTATTTCATCATTTTTATTGAGTGCAATTTTCTCTTTAGTACAATATTCTCTGAAAGTTACTGTTACAAACTCCGACAATTTCAACNAGGGGGAAGAGGGCAAAAAAAATTACAAGGGGTGAAATCTTTTACAGACATCTCACTGGTTATGTACAGGACAGGGTACAGCCGGCTGGCACAGGGCACGCCGTGGCTCGGGGGGGGACGGGGCTCCCCAGGCGCTGCGGAGATCTCCCAGGTCATCATCTGGTGGGTGGCAGGGGAGAACGGTCCCTGGGGACCACTGTCAATGCCCTCTCTGTCGCTGCTGCCCGGCTGCAAAGCTGGACTCACCACCCCTGCAAGGCAAGAGGGAGGGAAATGAGAAAAGGCTGAGAATGAGCATCTCCCAAAAAAAGGCTGCTCCTTCGCAGCTGAGACCTGCCCAGCCCCCCCGCAGCCCCCGTCCCACAGCCAGCGGGGACTGCACCCAGTGAAACCCAAAGAGTTCTTACGGCAGAGACAGCCTCTCAGAAAGAAAAAAAAAAAAAAAAAGCAGTGATTAATTAATATGCTGTCAGAAAAAAAGACGATTTCACTGAAAGCTCTCAATTTTTCCTTTGGGGAAAAAAAAGGAATGGAAGAGACATGTTTCTTTGTGAAGCTGAGATGCTTCAGAGAGCAGAGGCTGAGACTTGATTTTGGGGGTGGGAGGGTTACTGTGTCCCCCAGCAGTGAAGATGCTGTTTTTCACCCCTCCACTGCAATAAAGCAGGAGCAAACCACCAGGCACCACGAAACCACTTTTTCCACTGTAACAAAAAATACCCATTTTTCTCCACTGCTGAGGGGAAACCAGAAGCTCTTCAAACCAGAAGAGCAGCCCCAGGAGCACCTCCTTCTCACCCTGCAACCAAGAAGTGCTGTGCAGCAGCAAAATCCCATTATTTAGCTGCTTCAGAGAGGCAAAAATGCTTTTAATATACAATTGCACCTTGGAAACATAAAGGCGGCACATTAAATGACAAAGCAATTGACCGCTGCGTCCCTTTGCTGGGCCACCAATAACTGGGGCTTGCTGGCATAATTATTGCTGGGCGTCTCTGTGGCTCTCCGAACATACTGATGCTTTCAAAAAACAACTCCAGCTGTGTCTGACATTTCACTCCTATTAAAATCCATCATACTCCTGAATAAAAATCATTTTTCTTAGCAAACTCAGGTGGTAATGAAACTTTTATTTAGTAATTTAGTGTTTGGCAGAAAAAGGGGCAGGGGAGAAAAGGCAAGAGGAATTGAGATTATCTTAAAAAGAAAAAGAAAAGGCACTTCGGCTGCGGGAAAAGATATCACTGTGTATTTCTTATGCACCAGGGTCCATTCTCGGTGCTGTGCTTGGAGATTTGGTCTCACAGCTCCTATTAACGTTAATGGGAGCAGAACAGCTAAACGGCTGGAAAAAAAGTGACAACACAAATACAAATAATGTTTTACAAGAGGCAGCAGACGCAGGGCATGGCAGCCACTGCTGAACATGCTGCTGAGCTGGGCAGGTCCCCAGAGACCGGAGTAAATCAAGGTGGTTGCACCCAAGTCAGTGAGGCGATGGTGATTTATATCAGTTGCAGATCCGGCCACATTAAAGCCGAAGCCAAGCCATGGCTCTGGCTCCGGGGGCTGCTCCTGGCTCCACCACCCTCTGGCCTTTCCCAGCTCATTTAGCTGCAGCCACCCAGGCTCAGCAGAGCTGGGGAAGGGTTCAGGGGTTTTTAGCTCCCTGGGGAGCCTGTGCCTTCCCCCAGGGTGGTGGCTGCCGGCTCAGCTCTCCCACAGCTGCTGCAGCCCTTCCCTTCATCCTGGGAAAAAAACGATCTGGCCAACCTGCGTACTTTGGACCGATCCCAAAGGATCAATCCCAAAGGACCCAAGGGACAGGACCCCAGGGAGGATGGGGAGGGGACAGTGTGGTTGAGCATCCTCCAGGTACACATCACCGAATCACCCCCTCCATTGCACATCCTCCTCCCCGAGCCCTTGCAAAGCAGTGCGACACAGAGGGCTTTGATCTCAGCCTGTAAGTGCTGGTGTGACACAAACAGCAATAAAAAGGCCACGTTTGTGAGATGAGAAGGCATCCTGCAAAGGAAGGTGTTACCAGCATCAGCATGGCCGTAGGGGAGTGAACAGCGTGGCTGGGATGTGGGCAGCATGCCAGCCCTGGGGTGCTCTTCCTTTCCGTGCTCATGGGAATGGGGCAGCCCCAGCACAATCACAAATACCCAAAACAACCCAAGGATGGACAGCACCGAACCCCCTGCTCAGGCAGAACCACAAATACCCAAAACAATCCAAGGATGGATGGCACTGAACCCCTAGCTGCGACTCCTGAGCGCTGCTGCAGAAAAGGGGAGCATCAGGCAGGAGTGGGGAAGGGATGGAGGCATGTGTGGAGCTGCTCCCAGTTCTTGTAGCACCCCAAAGCCATCACTGTATCGCTATCCACTCCTGCAAGCCCTCCCTGGGCACCGTCCCAGCTACTGGCCTCACCCAACCCTTCTGCAAAGGGCAGTCGCATCTCGCTGCCATTCCCTGGGGACACTGGGGCAGGAGTCTCCAGGAGCCCTGTCCCCATCCATGCACCACCAGGGTCGGGATGCAGCGCTGCTGTCTGGGCACTAACACCAGCCAAAAGATCCAGGCCTGAATCCCTGACTGCTGGCAGCCTCTGGCTGTGGACACCTCCCCAGATATTTAGGCTGGGGAATCTAAAAAGACTTGACCCAAAGCATGGTGGGCAAAAAATAAATGAACTGATGCGCACACATTTCATGGAAGCCCCTGCAAGGCTCCAGCCCACGTTCCTGAAGCAAGGCTCACCTCGCTCCTTAGACAACACTTGGCATGGTCTGTACCTCCTGCCAGCAGTCCCGCTTGGTGCTAATTAGCATTGATAATTGCACTGACGGTGACCATAATTTTCCTGCCCTCTCTTTCCTACCTTCACGAAAAGGTTCAATTGCTTAATGAGACCCCTGAGGACAGTCATCAAGAGAGGAGCAGGTTCACACCCACCCAGACATCGGCCCAGGATGCGGGGATGGGAGAGCAGAGGAGGGAAAGCTGCAGCCCAGACCAGGGGACAGGGAAAGCTGCCGAGCCTTGTTTACTTGGGGGAACAGAGAAAAGTTCACTCCAATTAATTTTTTTAAGTGGATAGGCGTTAATCCCCTTACACTTATCTAGAATTAACACAGTCTTAAGTAGATTTTGCCTAATCCACTTCCATGTCCTCCCCGGAAGGGCGTGTCTGTTTTGGGAACTAGTGGAGTTCAGCTAATCCACTTAAAATTCACAAGGCCTGTTTGTTCAGATTAACCTCCTCCAGCATTTCCCTCCAGAGACAGGCCAGAGACCTCAGCGGCATCCTTCCTCTGTCACTGGTGGGGCCACCTCGCCCATGGTCATCTCACCTAGCAATGCAGCTGGTTACTCCTCTACTTGCTATCTGTTCTTTAGGGTCTGCTGGGACCAGGTGATACCCCTAAAACAGCCACTACAGCAGAGCCACACAGCAGGGGAGGGACAGCCAGGGACTTCACAGCGTTTTAAATGCTGATGGCCAGAGGAAGGAGAGCAGAAGCAGCAAAGATGCTCACACACAGACAAGGAAGGAGTGGGCAGCTATGCCCAGACTGGAGGGATGCTTGTGATGCTGCTCTGTGGAGCAGCCACGTGTGCCAGCCAAAGCAGATGGCCCTAGGACACTGTCCCCAGAGTGCCAGCAGCTCTGACAACCCAGAAAGGCCCAGGTGAAGGGCACCAAGGTCACCAAGGGCAGATGCATTCCCCTCCCCAGCGCTGATCTGCTTCTTTGATGTGAACCAAGAGACCAGATTCAATGCCATGAATGCTTACAGACCCCAGAGGCATGTGCCTGGTTAAAGAATCACATCTCCTCCCACCTCCTCCCACCATCAAAGCAGAGGAGGCCCTCTCCTGACCAGAGCAGCCATGTCTGCTCCTCTTTCCACACCAAACCCTAGGATGGCAACAAAGCCCATCAGGTCCAATGGCAGATGGACATGAGCCAGCAGACCTCCCCTGAGACACAGATGCAGAACCAAAGCCCAAGGGCATGGAAAATGGGAGAGTGCAACAGAACAGCAGCTTTCACCTCCCAGAGACAGCTTTTGGAGGAGGCTGAGCTCAGCTGGGACAGGCACAGCCATTCCTCCATAGCAAGAGGGTTGGACCAGATGATCTTTAAAGGTCCCTTACAACCCAAACCAATTCTGTGAAAAACATAAACTGGAATGGGAGCAATGGAGAAACCACGGATGGGGAGAAACATCTTGCCATGGGAATCCCATTGGTTTGGGCTTCGCCTCTCCTCCATCATCACTTGAGAATTTTCTGGCTCTTCCAAAATTGAGAGCATACTCACTGGGAAGTGCCAGAGAAGGTCTCCTTCAAGCTCTTTGAAAATAATCTGGAAGGCATTCAAGTCATAATTAGATCAGCATCCATCCTGGCAGGATCTTTCATAGAAGAGGCACCAAAGCAGATGATGACATGGGCATTAAATAACTCCCTGCAGCTCCTTGCACTGCAGGGACCTTACGGGAGCTGGAGACGCGCAGCACCTGGATGAGTGCATGAGCTGGATGTGAAAGCCTGGCCCCAGCCGCCCGCCTTTCCATCTGCAGTTTAATGAGGAAGGGTGGCCTTGGAGCTACGGAACGTTTCTGAAATCTTGAAAATCCGCCGCAGGGTCTGTAAATCCTTTCCTCATCTTAGAAACCCATTGATCCTTTTGAAAAAAATTCAGATTCAATGCTTAAAAGTAACGATTTCCAAGTGAACATAGAGCAGCTCAAATATATCAGCAGCATCAGTAGTTTTTATAGATCAGAGGCAAAAGCCTTCATTCAGACCCTAACAAACGCAAACGTGTCTGTCTCCATCGCAAAACAAAGGCATCAGTGGCGGTGCCAAAAACCCTTCACAGGTGAAGCCCAATGATTGACGGCAGGCCATGGGCCAGTGTGACGGTCCCTGGCTCCCACAGGGATGTCCTCGGCTGGCAGGCAAGGATGCAGCCAGCTGTATTGATGAGATCTCTGCAAACCAACCCTGAAACCACCCATCACTCCCTCCAAATCGAACACCCCGGAGCAGCATCCTCTGCCCAGCCTCATCAGTAAGATGCCATCACCCTGCAGAGGGGCAGAGAGCAGAAGAGGAGATCCCACAGGGCTCGGGCCAGGGCACAGGCAGCTCCTGGAGCAGGGATGGAGAAGAAAAGAGGGACAGGGGAACGACAACACTGTTTTCTCCTAGGGAAAGGAGCATTACAAACACCAAAAGCTGACAGGCTCAGAAATAACGACCTGAGCTCACTCTTATTTAAAAACCGGCTGCCTGCTGTTTTCATCGCAAGCCCTGCTCTGACTTGAAGCAACACTTAAAATTAAATATACATAAGTGCTTTCAAAGAACTGTTAATTGAAGGTCATTAAATGGCATAACATGCATTCCTTTTTTTTCTAGAAAGAGGCACGTAATAATGCTATTAATACATGCTCCTCTTCCACGTTCAAAAGCTCGCTCTCGCCTTGGATGTGCGCGTGGCTGAGTTCACCTTTGCTTGCAGCGGCACGACATCTCATTTTAATTACTGCTATTGAGAAAGCCGCTGCCTCCTCCATCGCAGCCTGCCAGGGATGGGGTTGGATAAAAGACACGGCAAAGCCCAGGGGGAAACGACACAGCTGGATTGCCAACGGGGAGTTTGGGGAGGGGGATGAGGGGAGCAAGACAGCGGGGCTGGCGCTGGGGGAGGCAGAAGGGAGAGGGCAATTTGAGGCCAGTTGGCAACACCCAGTCCAGACATGAACATCTTGCCCACCAATTCTCACACTGAGACCTTGGGCCAAGCTCAGAGCAGGGTTTTTGTAGCAAAAAGTCCTTTTTTTGATGGAAAAAAAGACAAAGCCAACACAGACACACACACACAAAACACTAAAAAAGACACAAAAGGGCTGAGATTCTTGCAGTTGCCATAGAAATGTAGAGAAGGAGCTGAGAACTGCAAAGCATTTCTGTGAAAGGACAGGAGCAGGGGCAAGTGGAGAGGTGGACTCACTTGAAGGCAACCCGGGTGAGCGGCCGCATCCGTGCATCGCTGCTCAGCGCAGAGGCAGGACACAGCCAGAGGAGCAAGGCACCGTGGCTGAAGGTCAGCTACAAGCAGTGGAGGAGGTCTGCCACCAAAGGGCACCTCCCAGCACCAGCACATGGCAGATGAAACCACCAGGACCCTGTGTGATGGATGAAGCCCAGCCTGGAGGAAAGGTCTGTGGAGTTGATCCACTCTGTAAGCATCTTTTTCGTCCTTTTATTTCTGTGCCAAAAACTTTGGGGGTAAAAACTAATTTTTGATCCATTCCTTCCCCTTTGGGATTAAACAAACTCCAACATTGATCACTGCATGAATCAGAAGGCATGAAATGGGAGCTTTCATCTTTAGATGACACTTAGTGTTTCCGTCTTCTTTTCTTTCATTGGTTCTTTCCTTGTATTTGGCAGAGCCCCTCCGCATTGGCAAAGCATCCAACAGACCCAAATCTGCATGATTCCTCAGTCCACAAAAAGAGCAGCAGGAGCTGTGAGGCAGAGCCTCCTGCCCCAAGTCCCACCCCATATCTACACAAAGCAAAGCCAGCATGTCTTGACTGCTTCTCCATGACATCACTGATAGAGACTTCTTAAATGACCTGGACAGTGCAGCCACACAGCGATGGCCAAGCACCCGGGATACAGGAAAGGGACTGTTGGCAGCAAACCTTGACTTAGGTGGCACTTCCTCATGGCATGTGCCATGACACAGCCCAGAAGATGTCAGATGTTGGCCAGCTGGGGAAGAGCAACAGGGTGGAAGGCCCAACGGTCCAATGGGCAGTGCTACGGCCATGTGTCACTTCATGAGGGGACTTGCCACTCTGACCTCCTGCTGGTCTCCTGACAGCTGAGCTTAGCATGGTGCACAAAGCTTCTCTGGTGCTGAGACTGGTCTGGAAGGCATCACCTCTGCTGACGATGCTGTTGTCGGCATCCTCACCTGGCCCGTGGAGCACCAGGGCAGCCCTTGACACACAGCACAGCTCTTGTTTTCCTTGCTTTCTGGTCTAAAAGAAGAGTGGGTGAGCGCTGGGCTGAGTTAGCCATCACCAGGGTGTAACAAGGCTTTGGAAGGCTTCCCACAAGTTTTAACAGGTCAGGATGGACCCTCCTGTTCCCTGCGCTATGCAAACGCCACACTGGTCCTCGCCAAAAGCTTTTCCCCCTTTCATCAGCAGCAATCCTGGGGCTCAGATGTGTTTTCTTCTCACACAGGTGACCACAGGGCAAGTTTCTCCTTGGCCAGACACCTGTCCACAGCCACCCTCCTGCGCGTGTGGCCAGGGGCAGCACTCTGTCCACGGGTGTTTGGCAGCACAGGTAAGTTGAGGGTTGGGGAAGCTGATGAGCATTGTCCACCCAAGGAAATCAAACCAAGATGTAAAGCAGGACTCAGCATCTCTGAACGCATCCAAGCACCTCGACAGTTCCTCCACTCATGGGTACTCAGTCTGCTGGGTTGGATAGGCAGGACTGTAATGTTTTATATTAAAGGTTTTATATTTTAAAAAGGGTTGTGGTGCCATGGCATCATCCCTCCAGCCCCAGGTGCAAAGCAGGGAAGACATCGAGTTGGGCTGCAGGACCAGCTGCTGCACAGGTGCTTACATGGCCAGGCAAGGGAGCTGTAAAGGTGGAGTTTTGATATTTAGCCTCTGTCACTGTCATTCATTTCTTTAAATGCCTTTAGCCTCCTTATAATAAAAGAGAAATCATAAAAAAACCCCACAAAGGATCCTTCACCGCCGGCGAATATCAATGTGGCGAGGCGGCGTATTAGTATGCACGGTGCCTGCTCCATCTGCATGTTGTATTTGGTGTGACAACATCCTGGAATACAGATTTGGGCTGCAAGTATCCCGAGAGGTATTAGTTATCATCTACCAGACAGGACGAGGAGCAGTCCCTGCTGTTGTAAACAAGGGGTGTTTTCTCTGCCTCTTTCTCTTGGGGGAGTTCAGTGATTTGAAACAAGCTCATTCCTGTATCTTGTTAATTCCTGTTCTTCAGCAGAGCAGCAGGTCATCTTCCTTGGAAGATTAAAGGAATAAAATTGGAGGACCCCATCACTAAGGTCCTTCATCTGCTGGTGGTGTCGGCCACCATCTTCCCGAACCAAGCCCATGCTTCCCATGGGGCACACAGAGGTCCTCCCGGCCAGAAAGCACCCCGATGGCTCCAGCACGGGAGACAATACTCACACTCAGGACATGTGGGCAGGTGCTGGCAGCAGGCAGAAGGGTTTGTCCCCTTGTGTTTGGTGGCAGCAAGCAAATCCAGTGAGACATCTCTATGGCACAGATAGACATTGGGCAATCCGATGGTGCAGATGGGCATGGAGCAATCCCATGGTGGGTACAGACGTGGGACAGACAAGGGGCAAACCCACAGCGCAGACAGGCACGAGGCATCCCCATGGCACAGACAGATGTGGGCACCCCTACGGCACGGGGAGACACCAGGCATACCCATGGCACAGCCAGATGCAGGGTCATCCCCACGACACGGAGGCAGGCAGGGCATCCTCACAGCGCAAGCAGATGAGGGGCATCCCCATGGTGGGGAACGGATGCATGAGGAGGATGGAGGGCTCCTCATACACGTATGAGCTCCAGCAGCACCAAGTTACAGCAGGGACTGGCAGCCCCTGGGGCACAGCCTGTCCCCGCCACCGCTCTCCCTGCCACATGGGTGCTGCTTGCTGCCAGCACGGTGCCTGCAAGAGCTGGTGATGGATCATTACAACTCGCACGCAACCATCTAAGTAAAAGCCTTATTAAGAGTTCATTCATTTCATAAACTCTCGGCGCGATCCACAGAGGGACGTTAGATTGCCCAGTCTTACAATATTCTGTGTAAACACTGACACACGTCTAGTAATTTTAACTAGATCAATTTGCAAAGGAGACCAACGATGGAATAAGAAAAAAATAAAAATCAAATTAAACATGGGGAAACATTCACCGGGAGAGGCTTTAAAGATGCGAGCAGAAAAATACAAAGAAGGACAGCCGGATAGACAGAGATGCACACGAGACAAATGGACCTACCTCTGAAGCCATGAAACCTAAGTCTGTAAATCAACATCAAAATCCTTAGGTCCACAAGATGGGGAAAAAAAGTCCTCCATAGCCATCTTCCGCGCATCACCAAGGCTCTGGAGGCCTTAGCAGTCTGTTTCTCAGAGCAGCTCTCCTCCTTCTCCAGCAGTCACCAACCCAGTCACAACCACGGGGCAGCTCCTCCAGTCCCATCCCATCCCCCCCGCGCCGGCCGGCCCTTGGCGTCCTCCTCCCCGCTTGCAGGATGCTGAGCCAAGCTTGCTTCACCGCTGGGCGCTTCCCTGCTGCCTCCCACTCCCGGGGGCTGCAGGAACAAGCCCCGGCCCCCCCCGGGCTGGGAACCGGCCGGCTGCCGGCCACAGGGTCGGCAGTGATCTTCAGTTACGGACAAGCAGTGAGTCCACAGTAGGTTGACAACGTACACACGCGTAAGAGCGCACACACACACGGGAACACCTCTCCATTTTCCAGGATGGATTTTTTTTTTTTTTTAATCCTTTTTTTTCCTTTTTGCAAAAAAAATGCAAGCAAAAGAGAAAAAAAAAAAACCCAAGGTTTTCTATTGAAGGTACATCTCTTCTTCAATATGAAGACATTAACTGGATTGAGTCGGATCCCCCATGCAGTGGTCAGCGAAGTCCTTTGGTAGTTGCCGGAGTGGCACCCAGGTAGGATGGCAAGGAGCTGCGAAGACATCTGAGGACACTTCCACCTGGTCCATGAGCAGAGAGGGGGAGCGGGTGAGCAGGGAGGGCTGGGGCAGGTGGGGAGGGCGAAAGAAGAAAAGGAAGCTGGTTTCTCTGGATGGGACGCTCCATCTCATGCCTCTCCCTTCCCCAACAGTCCCCTCCTCCTTCTCAGTTTCGACCACTGCTCACTGGTGGTGGGATAGGAGTCTGGTCTCTAGGGTTTGGGTTTGTTTCCCCAACGCACATTGGTTTGTCTTCATTGTTTTTTGTGGTTTTTTTGTTTTGTTTTTTTTTTTAAATATATGCTTTGTACATATTTATAGGTATTTACACACTGTTCCCCATGACATTGGTAAGTGTGCTTCTGTTGGTGAGGAACGGAAGTCACCAGTTAGAGATGAGTCCCAGGAACATCCTTCGTCTGCAGTCACAGTCCCCAGGCAGTGGTGGCACCTCTCCAAACGCTGCCCCATGGCACCCGTCAGTTCCTCCCTCCCACCTCAGCCCCTCTGCTGCGTGCCCTCCCCGTCCCCTCCCTGTCGAACAAGGGACATCATGCCATCGAGGTTGGAGACTGACTCATCTGTACTCGCATGGACTGGACACTGTTGAGGATTTTCTTCTGGTGCCCAGCCAAAGTCACCCCTATTCTCAGGAGGTCTCTGGAAGACAGACAGACAGACACGAATATCAGTAGGCAGCTGAGGGTTGGCGTACCTGTTCTGCTGTTTCTAAGTGAGGTGAGGAATGTAAGCTCAGCAGGTCCATGCCTTTCAGCAGAAGAGCAGCCGCAGAGCCCAGGTGCAGCCCCGTGAGGATCCCTAGAGGCAAGGTGGGACTGAGGGCAGGAAGAGACCTGCACATTGACACTCAGATGGTGAATGGAGTCACTTCCAGACTCAGAGTGCTTCTGCTGACCAGTGTGATGGATGCTCACGCACTTCCTTTGTAGGTGCCTTGAACTGACATTCCAAACCTCTCACAACCCCAACCCACCCCAGGTAGCACCCAGCTTTCCAGCTCTGGCACTGCACCCAACTCACTCGGATGTCATCTGGGCGACGAGCTGCAGGGAGGTGAAGCCAGCAGTCAGGAAGCTGTCCCGGTACTGGCTCATCTTCACAGCGCTCAGCCAGTCGTCTACTGAGGTAAAGGCAGTGAAGTCGGGGATGGAGCGGTCGAGAAGGGGCTGAGAAGGCCTGCAACAGGACACACCATTGGGGACAAGCCCAACAGGCACCAAAGGTCTGCCAAGCATGAGCTCAGCTGGTACACAGACATGCTCCCCAGTCTACTCCCTGTGCCCTCGTGCTCCTCCCAGCACTGCCCTGCTCCCGGCACATGCCTGAGACAAGGCAGGCAATGAGAAAGGCTTGTCCCATGGGAATACCGCTCTGCCAAGCAACGCTTTGCAACCCCGCACACTTGTAATCCAGCTGTGGAAGCCACGGGAACAGAGGCACCGGCAAAGCAGACACGGTGCCCGTATGGTCACACATCATAAAGAATCAATAGCAAAGAATTATTGCTGTTGCCTGACTGAAAACTACATGTTCTTTGACTGACTGTCAGGCAGAGCAAAGACAGAAACCCCTCCTGCCTGGCAAAGGATTTATGAATTCCTTTCCTTCTCCCCGGCAGCACAAGCCACTTGGGGACCCTTTCGCCGCAGCTTGGGATGCTGACTCAAGAGCATTCCCCACGCGCTGGGACACTCACACAGCGGTGATGGTAGCCACAGTTTTGAGGCTTGCCGGGTTGCGGATCATTTTATCGAGGGTGTTGACTATCTCGGTGAAGCGCGGGCGGGTGTTGCGGTCCTTCTGCCAGCAGTCCAGCATCAGCTGGTGCAGGGCAGCAGGACAGTCCATGGGCGGCGGGAGGCGGTAGTCCTGCTCGATGGCGTTGATGACCTGCAGGGTAGCCAGGAAGAAGGCAGCACATGAGGACGAGGGATTCTCACGTAGGGAAAACCACAGCCACAGTGGCGTGTGAGCCACCTCGGCCACTCCTCTCTCCACGCCAAGCTGCTTGTGCGGGTAGAGGTGCTACAGGCAGCGCTGCCACAGGCTGGGAAGGCAGCTGCCAGCCCATTTGATCATCAGCAAAGAGAGCAGGAGGAGATGCTCCCGGCTCCGACGGAGCCAGGGCTCTCGGAGGTTAATCTCCACTCTGATGATCCGCGCACTGCAGTTCCTCCCGGCGGAGAGCTGCCACTCATTATCTCGGCAGATCGCATCGGAGTTCGGCAGTCCAACTAGCAAAGCTCTTTCCCCACTCGTAAACCCTCTGAACATTTTCAAAGGCCCTGCAGCTTCCTGAAGTCCAATTACCAGCCCACTGGCTTTTCTTCCCAATTTCCCTCCTTGCATCCTCTCGCTTGCCAGCCTGTTTCATCTCAAAAATCAAGCGCTGCCAAGGCTCTGGGAAGGAGTAGATAGCTGCTCAGGCAGGGCTTTCTTTTGGGAACGAGCCACTCCACACCCCCCACAGTTGTGTGGATGACCCCGGTGCTTACGTCTTGGTTTGACATGTCCCAGTAGGGTCTCTCCCCAAACGACATCACCTCCCACATGACAATGCCATAACTCCAGACGTCACTGGCCGAGGTGAACTTGCGGTAGGCGATGGCCTCTGGTGCTGTCCACCTGACAGGGATCTTCCCCCCCTGTAGAAAATGGAAGAACAGCTGAGAAACAGGTTCCTTGGCAGAGGAGCCCAGACACCCACAAGCCAGGGTGGGAGTCATCCTGCACACCCCCAGATGCTGGTCCCTGAGGACCCTGCTGAGGAGTGGGCAGGTGGTACCCGATGGGACAAGGAGGCAGGAGCTGAAAACACCTCCATGAGTTTATCTTGTACCTGCATAAAAGAGCTTAGCTAAAGAAAAGGGTTTATCCCACTTAAGTGTCGCCCCTGAGTGACACATTCCCACTCCAGCTGTCCTGAGGGTCTCGGCACATTGGTGGTCTGTCCCAAGGGACATCAGGGAGACATCACGTGACAAGGGCTACACAGGACTGTGCTAGTGCTTGTCTCAGGTAAGGAGCCACAGGTATCCTCATCCCTTGGCCTTCGATGGGAACAAGGTCTAACCTAAGAGCATCCTCTACGGCATCATCTGGGCTCCCACAGCTACTGGAAGGTCCTTCCAGAATCACCTTTGGTGTGGCAGGCAAAAAGCAAAACACCTTTAAGCACCAAAGAAGACTTGGAAGGCACCTTTGGCAGAGAGTCCCCCATTTCTCCTGAAAGCTCAAAATCAGGCTCAGAGTCTCAAGCCGCCCCATCAAGCCAGGGCAGGTCCCAGCTCCTGGAAGGGCAGGAAGGGCTGGAGACCAAGCCAAGGGAGCAGAGATGCTGCGGAGGGGCAGCACGTACAGAGGGACTGTTTCCAGGGCAAGCACTGCTGAGTAACAGCAAAAAAAGCCACGGGATGAAGGAAAACCACAGACATGCACAGTATTTACTCGGGGCAGAATTGCATTGTAAATCATTTAGCGCAATTTTTTCCGTAGCCTTTGCGACGGAGCATCAGCTGCCGTTGAAGGATGAATGGCAAAAAATTTGATTTGCATAACTACAAACGGAGAAATTAACTGCTAGGTTGTTTTTCCTGCCTTTTCCCCAGAGCTAAAAACCTGCTGTGGGAGGCAGAGTGATGTAATCGCAGGCACAGCATCACGTCCCAGCTGCCAGGGAGATCTATTACGGCCTAAATTAAATAAAAACACAGATGAGATAATCTCTTTTATCTCCAAAGGTGGGGAAAGGCTACTTCATGCTTCATCCCAGCAGCTACTGCTGGGGTCTCTGAACAAACAAGAAATGACAGGTACCTGCTCAAAGGCCACTGCCTGCAGGACAGGTCTGGGTAAGGAGTGAGGCAGGTCCAGGGTGGGGGGAAATGTCCCACACACAGGGGAGGAAGAGCTACAGCCGAGCCAAAATGCGAAGTCAGCCTTAAAGACATGTCTATGGGTTTCCCATTTTGGAGACCGGAGCTGCCCTGGCACCTAGGTACAGCTCAGCAGCCCATGACCTTGCTTCTGCAGGAGTCAGTGCAGCCTTGTGCTTGCACCCACTGCACACTCTTAATTAATCAATTAGATGATGCCAATGGGTTGCTCATCCCATTCTCCTCTGTTCATCCTTAACACTACTGAGGGTCTCGTGAGGCCACTGGCAGGAGGATGGCTGTGGTAGGGAGCTGGCGTTCCCCAGGGGCAGCAGGGAGCAAGGAGAGAGTGGGGCTGCCATTACTTATGAATGAGTTAATTAAGGACAAGAAGGGTGGCTGGGGAATGGCAGAGCTCCTGTTAGGCTTGTCTCTTTAATTAATGCTTGGAACAAGTTTCCAGCAGAGGAAGGCAGACCAGACCTGGAGCACTGGGGGAAGGGGAGTTACAACGCTATTGCTGTCCTGTAGGGAGATGCTGTGATCTCCCTGACTCCCCTTCCCGTGTCTCCAGGGACTCCTCTGGGCACCTTCCCTCCATGAAGGAGAGAGAAGAGGCTTATCTGGAAACCAATGAGGGCAGAAAGGTGCTTGGGGCAGGAGGGAGGAATAAAACTCATAAAACGGAAGAAGAGAAGTGAGGGAAAAGAGGATGGTGGGTGGGAACTACAGTCAGAGTTCTCTGGGCCACGAGCCTACATGGTGGGAACCCTCCTGAGATGCTCCCACCCATGGTAGAAGCTCCAGGGCGTACGTCCAGTGCCCTTCTCCCAGGTTTAGCTGGCAGCAGATGCAGGGCAGGCATGGGGGATGCTGAGCAAGACAAAATCTTGCAAGAGGTACGTACCAAGGAGCTGGTGTAAGTGGGGTCAGACGTATCATCCTGCAGGTAGCGCGAGAGGCCAAAGTCCGACACTTTGCACACCAGGTTGCTGTTGACCAGGATGTTCCTGGCAGCTAGATCTCGGTGCACGTAATTCATCTCTGCAAGGTACTTCATCCCAGCAGCAATTCCTCTGAGCATACCCACCAGCTGGATGACTGTAAACTGCCCATCATTTTGCTGTGATCAGAAAAAGCAGGCACTGGGGTGAGTGTGCAGACCCTGCTGTGGGACCAAAGCCACTCACACCCAACCTTGGGAGGATGCTGCATCTCTGCAGAGGACTATCCAGCTGCTCCACCCTGCCTGATTAAAGCAGAGGTATGCCAGCACCAAAACACGTGCATTTTGGGGGTGTACAGCACACTGCAATCAGGTCCTGAGCTAAGCAAACAGCCTGGGATTTACATGACGGGAAACCAACATCTAGTTCCCAAATCCCGCAGCTGAACAACAGCCCTCACAGCCCCACCTCATCTTACCCGCAAGAACGAGTCCAGGGCCCCATTCTCCATGAACTCTGTGATGATCATGACTGGTCGGCTTTTGGTCACCACCCCTTCCAGCCGAATGATGTTGGGGTGGTCGAACTGCCCCATGATGCTGGCCTCGCTCAGGAAATCCCGGCGCTGCTTCTCAGAGTAGCCAGCTTTGAGTGTTTTGATGGCTACGTAGATCTCTCGCTTGCCGGGCAACTTCAGGCGTCCTTTATACACTTCTCCAAACTCCCCTGCAAGTGCAAGAGCATATGCTACCACCTCCTCCTCCACATAAAACATTGAAGAAGTAATGGTACCTTGAGCTGCCTGGTCTCCAAACAAACTCACTGAGACATGTCAGCCAGTTAACACCTTAATGATGCTCTCCTCTATAAACCTACTCACCTGTCCCCTTTAAAAGGGGCAATGCCTGCTGCTGAGGAGGTGTTTGGCCTTGCAACCTTCTCCAAGATGACAGAGCCCAGCACTGACAGAGCAGAGGCTAGGTCCACTTTTGCAAACCCCCACAAGAAGGATTTGCAGAGCAAGAGCATCAACATCTAAGGACTACCTCAAATACAAGGTGTCAGCATTGATAATCTTGGTTGCCTTTTTGCACATCACTGATCCTGGAATGAAAATAATTGGGCTGTTTTCATTGCTACCTTGTGATTTAAAATACAGAGAAAGCGTCTTCTCATTTTCAGTGGGAGAGTTTTTCCTTCATCAAGGCAAAATTTGCCTGTGGAGGGATTACATTTAAGCCAGGTTTGCAGCCCCTTTGCCTTGATTAGCAGCAAAGAGTGGCTGATACATCACTGAACTTGATCCTGACCAAACTAGCTCATTGCTTCTTTGCAGCTTCCCCTTGGCTTCTCACTTTCTCTTCTCTTAAGTATGAAACAGTTATTTAGAAATAGCAATAAAAGCAGCACAGATGACATACAGATACATGCGTGCACGTGTATATATACATATGTATGGGAATACGGCACAGACTGAAGTGAGATCAGGCTTTTTCTTGTTATCTCATGGAAAAGCAAGTAGGAAATCCCAAAAGGCCCCATAGTCACCCAGTGAATATGAGCCTTTCCTACCTCAGAGGAACTCTGAGAGCAGAAACAAACCTTGTGTGCACCTTAACCCATCACAAACCCAGGAAAGTCTGACTCAAGGCTTCCTTGAGGGTTTCCTGGTGAAGGACCACATGTGCACCACCAGAAGATCACTCCGGGTGGGTGGCTGACCACACAGGAGCAGCAGAGATGGCAGGGAGGGATGAGCAGCAGGGGATGGCAAGACCTACCTGCTCCAATGACTTCTTCAATCTTCACGAAGGAAACATCAATCTCCTTGGCAAACTCTCGGACTGCCTCGTTGGGGTCCTCATAAGTGAAAGGGTCAATGTAGATCTTCATCCCTGGAGAGCCTTGTTGCAGAAAATATGGGAGCAATGGCAAAAGGGAAAGAAATCAAGAGCAGTTGTGCCATGGCCAAGAACTGGAGACCCTTGTGTCCTCACACCCTCCATATGCCCGTTAAAATGGCTGCTATTGCTGTGCTCACCTGCACCACCTCCATAGACCCTCATTGTTCTCTTTGGTCTCCCCACATCACCCAATCTCCCCTGCATCCCCTCCTCTCCCTCTCTGTTCTCTGCTCCTAAGCCATTATCCTTCTTCTTCCTCCTTCCCAGCAACGAGAAGCAGTTCCAGGCCTCAACTACAATAAGCTGGCTTTACGAGGCTCCATGAGTTAGTGAAGAAATATTTATTTACCCAAAAAGGCCTCCGATAGCTTTGTGGCAGCCACTAAATTGACAGAGTGCAGCAATTATAGTCAACAGCCTGCATGGAGCCATAAAATACGGCTTGGCCGGCCTCTGTGATGAGCGTGTGGTCTCCTGCACATGGGCAATGTGTGGCAGCAGGATCTGGCCAGGCAGCAAGTGGGCTCTTGCTCTTTTCAAATGAGGGAAAAAACAAAACAGGCCCCCAGATTCCCCAGATGAGGTTTGCAGACATCATGTTTGGATGTCCTGGGACTTGCAGAGCTGCTGGGGGGGCATGGCCATGGGGCAGAGTGTGGCCACTGCTGTCCCTGGGGCTCAGCAGAGCATCGGTCTTACACCATGGTCACCAAAGAGGACCCAGAATGGGCTGTGGTCCCCTGCAGGGGTTCACCCTCCCGTGCTACTTCTCACCAAAAAGAGGACTGGGGATGGTGTAGCAGCCCCTGAAGGTCATCTTGGAGGAGACTAGGAGGGACATTGCTGCCTGGTTCTCCTCCTCAAGGTACCTTGCCCTTACGGTGATTAACAGCATTTGATCACACTGTTAGGGACCTCACCAAGGGCCAAGACCTCATCACGTTGGCACTTCCTGGAGCCTTTCTAGAGCTGATGTGCAGACAAGCATGGACCACAGCATCGCCTCTGTGCAGCTCCGCACTGGGAATCTAAATCAGCTCCCAGCTGCTTTGCAAGTTTGCTGGCAAAGTAACTCAGGAGGAGGCATGAAAGCCTCGCAGCAGGGCACTGTTGGTGCACAACCCAGGGAGAACTGCTTGTGGGGCCCCAGGACTCAGGAGGGACCAGGCAGGGAACATCCTCATCCCCAAAAGAGGCATTTGGGGCAAAAGCTCTGTGCCTTGGAGGTGGCCAGGGAAGGCTGCAATGAAGCCATCTGTGCATCTCCCAGTTCATAAATCCCTTTACGGCTCTGTCTCATCCACTTTAACTGCCCCATAAATTTCTTTACAAGAGCAGCTGATGCTCCAACCAGGATTGCAAAGGGATTTACAGGATCGTAACCAAGACTGACTCACTGATCAAAATACTGAAGAAATAAAAAGAGACAATAATACTGAAGTTTTCTGCCCACTGTCAACACAGGCTGGTTTTCAAACACTCAATGACGTGTCCCAAGGTCTGCCCATGGGCTCAGTAAACACCAGGCTCAGCTGCCCCCTAATCCCTAACCCATCTGAATTAGTGGGATTAGGGAACCTAAACCCATTACTCATCTCTGTAAACCTCAGACATCAGCTCATTGTCACCAGGCCAGCAAAAGCTGGGCAAAGCGCCGGGTACCGACGCGCAGCATCAAAGGCAACCCATGCTGAGCCTGCCTGCAAAGAGAGCTTTGCACTCTTAAAATTGCCCTGGTGCTCCTAGAAACTGGATTAGGCCATTTATCACTACCACAGATGACGGCGAATTATTTATCACTCTTCAAAGGTTGAAGCGCTCTGTGCTGCGACCCTGACTTCAGTGTCAGGTCCCTCCAGACATCATTTTTCCTTGGGAATAAATATTGTTGGGACAGAGAAAGGCCCTTGCCTGCCAAATCATCACCACTTCAACACGGCTTTCCCTGTTTCTCCTATTTCAAAGCTCCTGACGAAGCAGCAGCAGAGATAAAGCAGGAGAAATTACAACCTGATAGACCCCATCTCACCCCAAAGCCCACGCGGGGTCCTTGCCAGCAGCAGGCAGCCGGTGATGCCGGGGGTCCCAGGAGGGCTGGCGGAGCTGTGCTGGGAGGCTGTAATTGCCATGCTGCCAAATGTTCGGGTGATTTGTTCCGGCGGATGCACTTGTTACTCCATTAGTCGCTCGCCACAAATTTCCCACCTGTTTTGCTCGAGGGTCTGCAATAATGGAGCACCTGGAGGCTTGCTAACCTTGAAAGGGTTCTGCATCGTGCGCAGGAGCCCCAGCACCCCCAGCTTTCGGACACTGATCTTCATGTTGGCCAGCCTTGAAAACTAAACACAGATACCTGCTTCATTGCTTTCCAACCTGGCTTGAGCACCCTGGGTTTTGGGGTGCACATGGGGCAGGGAATGTTTCAAAACAGGAGGAAAACGGGGAAAAAAAAGTCCACCTGCAGCCCAACGTGTTTAGCCATCAGGCATCAAATAAATCTTCCCCTGTCACCCATGGTGCAGAAACACGAAGAAAAGAGGGAGAAAAAACACAAGTCCATTGTATTTAAGTATCACCCGGTGATTGTTTGGAAAACAGCTTCTCGTTTGCTGAGAGGTTTATGGGTCCCCACAGCCCCACCATCACACTGGGAGGATTCAGCATGAAGCTGAGAAGGGCAAAAGAGATCTAGCACACTGCTGCTGGCTTGGCTGAGCTCTCCTGGTTGCCTCCAAACCCTCTCCATCCCTGTCAGCCCTCCTGGTTTTCTCTGCCAGGCTGATTGCTCCATCTCCGTCTCTCCCTTCTGCTCAGTCATCCTGCTCCCCTTGTCCCGGGCCACCCTTCACCCATCCCTATATCCTGCCATCATCCCTTTTCTCCAAACAGGTGCCCAGGACCCAGCGATGGTTTCTACCCACAAGGCAGCAAAATGGATCTGGGAAGCATCTCTAGGAGAGCGTAAATGTGATTTACACCCTGTGGGGATAGGACACGGAGCCCACAGGCACTGGGTGGCAATTCCTCACCCCTTGGGGCTGCAGCTTTATTGCTTTATTATCATTTCCATTGGTCACAACAGCCCACTGGCTGGAGGGGCACTTGTGTACACATTACACAGAACAGAAGCCTTAAATTTATTCCCATGCACAGCTTCACCAACTGCAAAGGTGTCTTAAGAAAAGGCTCTTCAAGCTCAGGCTCTCCTAGCTGTTTGCCAACGGGATCAGCATCCTAAAGCCAGTTAAACCTTCCCAGTCACTGGTTACACATCCTTCCCAGCGCAGAGTGCAGGGTAAACATTAGCTATGTGGCCAGGACAGCAGCAATGATGGTCACCGGCCCCAACTCCTCAGCCACAATCCCAAAATCCAGAGTCCCTTTAGTGGTAAGAGCAGCCCAGCACCAATCCTGGCCCAGGCAAAGCCTGTGGCAGGAGATCAGGAGCTCATCAACCCTCTGCACACTGTCTCTCCTCCCCTTCCTCCTTTGGACATCTTCACAGCATCCTCTCCCTGTCCCCTGTCCCACTATGTCCCTCCTGTCCCTTACCTCCCCGCTGTCCCCTCAAATCCATCCCCATCCCCCAAATCCTCCCTGTTGCTCTTCATTTCCCACTCACAATGCTGCATCACTGCAAGCCCCCCACTCAGACACCCTGACACACAACTGTGGACATCTCTACTCCCACCCTATGCTCCTCTCCATCTGCCCCATGGGGCTTTCATCCCCTCACCACGCACACATGAAGGTGGAGGAGTGGTACACACAGCAGGTGCAGGTTTGGGAGTGTTTCCCCTCCCCACTTTTCCCCACTCACCTCGCCCAGTGCTGTAGTGCTGTAATTTATCGCTGTACACTGCTTCCTTGCTGTAGGCGCGCTTCCTGGGAGAAGAGGGGAAAAACAGCCAGCCTTGAGGGATCAGCAGATAGCAACAGCCCCAAACTGCTCCCCTGCCAGCAAGTGAGTGAGCAGTGGCAGCTTGGTGCTGTCTGCAGCTACAGGTGTCCTCTGTCCCTCCCCTCCTATGCCAATCACTCTCAGCTACATCTTACCACCTGCACCTTCCAGGGACACGGCAGCCCACAGAGACCCACCTGCTGCAGACGATGGAAATGGCCACCAGCGAGACGATGAAGACCACCCCAGCTGCTGCAGACCCTGCGATCAAAGGCAGCTGCTCTCTCAGCTCCGACTTGTAGTCATCTGCAAGGGAAGAGGGATGGGCTGAATTCTCCCTTGCACGCTCATGGAGTAAGAGCAGCCTCCTGGGAAGGTGTCCCATAACACCCCCTCTGATTCCATGGGTGCTGCTCCCATGAGAGGGGAGTGGGACAAAGGGGTTCCACGCAGGAGTGTTGGTTAAGGCAGGTGATGAACTGGTGCTGTGCTGCACAGTGAAGGATTGTCACGCTCGGCTCACACATACTTTGGGTCAAAAATATGGAAGAGAAGGTCCTGGGAATGAAGTCAAACCAATGTGCATGGGCCCAGTTTCCCAAAGAAACGATGTTCACAAGGTGGCTTTGTCTGTACCTCTGGAGTTTCTCCTCCCTCCATAAATTTAAGCCTGTTGGCCATTTTGACCAAATTTAACATGAGGTCTCACATACAGAAAGTTCCTACAAGTTGCAGGAAAGGAGGATGATAAAAAACCTCATTAATAACCAAATCAGCCAGGGAAGGCTGCACCAAGAGTTCATCCATATTAGACACTGGAGAGTCTACCACACAACAGCTGACCTTGAGAGAGGCCCAGGAGTACCTTCACTGTAGGTCTGCTGGTAGGTTTTTACATCTCAATAGATGGCATGAGCCAACTCCTTTTGCAGCGCTGTAGCAATCACAGCATCCCTCAAATGCCCTGTGTCCCCCTGGCCACCTCCTGTGTCCTTCAGCAGCAGGCTGGCGTGAAAACCAAGGTGGCACAGAGAGGACTTAGACATGCCTGGAGGAAACTCAAGAAAGCCACTTGCCACCTCCGTGTGTCTGCCCCCATTTCCCCTTCTCCTGTCCTGTGCCGTTAGCAGTGTGGGTATTTGCAGCGGGCAGTATCTGGCAGACCTCATGCTCCTGGGGGCTTCTGCCACCCTCCAGAATCATCCCCCTCTCCAACCGTCCCCAGCAAGGTCTGCCAGGCTCTGCCAGCAGCCACAAGCAAGGGTTAAAATAAAATTCACACCAAAACAAAGCGTTTAGCACCCTTTTATCTGTATTTTTCTACTCCATGGTTAATTACTATCAACTAGATTTCTCTGCTGTACACCGCTTAAACCCAGAGAAATTCTCATCTAACAATCAATTATTATTTAATAATCTACACTATCCATTCTTATTAAGTTTCAATTAATTGCTTATTTGAGACAGGATTTTTCTTCTCGCTTCTCTAATCCTGAATATTTGAGGCATAGGAGGAGTTTATCACCATTTCCTTCCCTTCAGTTGTCCTGCGTGATTCTCCTCTTTCCACCCCAGCTGGCAGTTGACGTGAGTGCAAGCACAGGGCAATGCAGTTTTAGGAAAGAAAAAAGGTTTTAGGAAAGCAAGGCTGGGACCCATGGGTCTCACCCAAGTGAAGCAGGAACCACACTAGCACCAGGAAGGAAGGGGGTCTCTGCAGGGACTTCAGCTGCCCCAGAGGTAGGAGGACCACCAAAGGAGCCTTGCTTCACTCACTGACTTCTGGATTAGTCTTGAAGTTGAGATTAATGAAAACCCCTCCCATGAGTTCTTAGTCTAAAGAGATCTAGTGCTTGTGGGTGCAGGGAGGGGCTGGGGCCAGAAGAACGACAGCACAGCTCTGGCAAGGAGGCCAGAAGAAGCCAGTGGAAGTTGAGATTTAGCCCTTTCTCTTCAGCATACCACCTTGGGGTGGGAAACCACCTTTCAGTAATGGGTCTGACCCTTCCAGCTTTGCCCTGATAGCTCAGAGCATCCCAGGAGAGCGTCCCAGAGTCCTCCCTCCAGAGGTCTACAATCCTGCTCTCCTCCCCACCATACCAGACTCATACCCAATGGCAGGGGGGCTCTGCCACCACGGTCAGAAGCAGGAAAGACAAAACCGCAGCTAAACGGCAAGGGAGAAAACAGAGCTGAGAGATTTAAAGCAGATTACTCCTCCAGCTGGTGATTAATAAGACACCGCTGCAAATCACCTGGATTTTGCCGCGCTGCCCATTGGGAGAGAGGTTTGCAGAGACAAGTTTGTTTAATCCAATTAGAGCCCAAAGCTGTCCCTGGAAAAACAGCCACCCTCTTCACCTCCTTGTCCCCCCCTTTCCCAGACTCACCGTCCGTCAGCGTCTGGAAGCACATCTTCCCACTGTACTTGCCGTAGCCAGCCACGGTGCGGGCTCGCACCTGCACCACGTACACCATGCCAGGCCGCAGCCCCTCGATCCTGGCCGTGTTGGTCTGGCTGCGGGCCATGGAGGAGTTGTACTCGTTGTGGTCCTGCAGGCATGGCCAAGAGAGGTGGTCAGCGGGGACAGGCATGGGGGACAGCGAGGGGGATGATATGCCCTGCAGTCCACCTGTCCCCACTGATGGCAGTGATGAAGTTTATCTGCAGGGGGATAAAGTGGTCGCCCTGGTTCTGCTCCAGTAGGACAAGTGCCAGAGCCTGGGCAAGGTGGCTTGGATGCTCCTGGTATCACTCTCAACCCCTGACATGGAAGATCCTGCAGGAACAAGACCTATGATCTCTGCCTGGCCTCCGAGGAGCTGGGGAGGTCCCCACAGCACATGCCTCCCAAGCAGTCCCCTGACTGCACCCCAGCAAAGAGCATGGAGCAGTAGGAGGAAATAATTAGAGCATCCAGAGCAAAACCACTTATGAGTAGCAAATTCCTCCTCCTTTAACCATTGATGTCCCTGCACATTTCACAAAACACCATGCAGTGATGGAAACACCATAACGTGCCCTACGAGACCCTGCTCAAGCAGGTTCAAAGGCAACTTGCCTCTTCTGAGAGCCCCAACCTCTATGGTTGGGTTGGTGGAAACCTCATGNTTGCCTCTTCTGAGAGCCCCAACCCCTATGGTCCCTGCTCTACTGGCAGGGGTCCCTGTGCTAAACCTTGGTGGAAACCTCATTCATCTCAAATCTCATTTTTTGCAACGTTCCCCAGTGATTTGCTGTAAGGGGGCCGCTGGTGAGACCATCTAATTATTCACATTTAGAGGAATTCATTAAAGCTGGCAAGACGCAGGAGGGATGAACAGCTTGGACTCGGCACGGTTCACTGCAAGGGTCGAGAGCATGTCCCCTGTGGGGAAGTATGTCTGCCAATGAAAGGACCTATCCAGAAGCAGTGACCCAGGACAGGGACAACCCTGATAACCTTCACTGGTCCTCGCCATCCCCCTGCTTTCCTCTTGATGCTGTCCTCGTGCTCCAGGTCCCTCCTCACCCTCGCAGATACCAGAGCCAAGGCAGCACCAGGCACTCATGTGCTGGGGAAAATTCTGCTGCAGGCAGGAATTAGCATCTGCAGCCACAATATCACTCCCCTTCCTCTGTTGCACATCGCTTGCACCTTTTGGAGCCAACGTGGGCAACCTGGTACCTGTCCCACCACCCAGACCCTTCCCAGCAAAAAGCCTCACTCAGAGCTCATTGATGTTCCTCCTCTCCCAGCAAGCTCGGGACCTGAGCAGCCTCCCTGGCAGCACAGTACAAAGCTCCCTGTGCCCTCAGCCCACCCTCTGTCACAAGGTTTCTGCCCAAGCTTACCGCTGGAGGCCTGGAGCCCACAGGGCTGCTGACATCAGGCGTGCAGATGCGGCTCACCTTCTCGTAGTAGCGGATCTCATAGTCCAGGATGATGCCATTGGGCTGCTCAGGCTGAGGCCAGGAGAGCGTGATGCTCCTCATCGTGGCACTCACCTGGTGCATGATGGGGACAGTGGAGGGTGCTGCCGAGGAAGCAGGGAGAGAGGGAAAATTAACAGATACAGATAGGATCGACAGCCCCAGGGAGGGAGAAAATCTCCTGGGCAGGCGGAGCATCCGCAGCCTCCCATGCCTGCAGTTGTTCGCCCCATGGGACAAGCTCACACATTAGCAGTGGGAAGAGCGGCATCTCAGCAGCTCACATGGAGCCAGAGTAGCGAGCCAGCAAGGGAATTCTGGTATTTAAACCACTTATTCGTTTTAATTAGGGCCTTAGAAATCCTTGGTGTTCCTTCTCCCTGGGATTGCTTGTTCCAAGGATGTCTCCCATGGTGGGGCAAAGGCAGCAAAGCTCTCCCCAGCAGGGACAAACCAGGCTCAGTGACAGTCCCCAGCTCTGCCTGTCATCTTTTGCCATAACAGCCTCTCTGGGGGAGCCAGCCCCTCGCACCCAGCACTGCGGGAGCCTGCGCCATGGCTGCATCCCCACGTGCTGTCAGTAATAGGACGTAGGAGCAAAACTCTGCCCACCCTGAGCACAACGATGGGAAACAGCCCAGCAAGGGGACCCCAGGAGCTGCTGGATCCGCTCTTAGGGGCTCTTGGAGAATGCTCATCCTTAGCTCCCAAATGTGCTTCTCCTGCGAGTTTTATTTCTAAGCACTTGCAGAACAGTCTCAAACTCTCCTTCAGCTTCTAGCCTGCCCTGGGGCCACGGCGCAAGGGTGCTTGAAAGGCAGCACCTCCATCCCTGGAGCCCCTGAGACCTCCTAGGCAGCAAACCACAAAAGTCCCGGGCATCTTCTTGGAGCAAGGAAGATGCTCAGCGGTGGCCGAGCACACAGTCGGCATCAGGTGTGAGCTGGGTGTCGTTTGTCCAACCCCCTTCCCTCCCTGCCACACGTTTCTAACGAGTCCTGCCAGCCATGCCACGTGCTACACTGCTCTGCGAAGCAGCCCACAGTATTTCAGTTCATGCACCACGTCAGAGCTAAGCGAGCAGCTTTGCTAAAATACCTGCCAGGCACATCATCTCCACTGCTCCCTGCCCTCTCTCCACATGCATGGGAGCAATCCCTGGGCTGTTCTGTGTCTGCTGGGGAGCTGAGCACCCCTGGAGGCATCACCAGAGCTGAGTACCCCTGGAGCTGAGCATCCCAGAGTCAAGCATCCCCAGAAGCAGCAACACCATCAAGGACACCAAGCCGCTAAATTAGTCAGGAGCCACTTTTCCAAAGGCTTTTTGCCCTTCAAGTCATACTTGAAAGGGCCAGAGCTAACCAGTGTGGCCTTGATCCCGCACTTAATCCAGCCAAAAGCCTCCAAGAAAGGTACCCAAGTCTCTCCACACCCAAAGCAGCACTGGCAAGACCTGCTCACAGCCCTCTCTGCCCTCCTCCTCGCTGTGCCCAGAATGTGCTGGGTAGGGAAAATCTCTCCTCAGCGTGGGTCTGGGACAGAGCTGAGCTTAGCACCATGGGCTTGGGGCACAGGATTGCACCACAGAGGGAATCTGGGGGCAGCAGAAGTCCCGCTCCACACGGCCACGCTGGGAGATGTCGATAGCTCGGCACCGCCTTTGTTTACCCAGCTTATTTAATCCCATGTTGTTTTGTTTTTTTTTAATCTCTCCACATCCGCTCAGAGAAGATGCTCATGGGCTGAAATTAAACACTTAGCTTGATTGCTGTTCTGTTAATTGCTGCGTTCCCCACCCCATCAGTGTGGATAGCAGCATGCGGGCGGATGGGACTGGGAGCAGCCCTGCGGGATGAGATGCAGTAACCAGCCCGGATCCAGCCCTGCACAGGGAAAATGGGTGGAAAATCCCGCTGCAGAGCCAAAAGGATTTTGGAGGGACAGCACTGATCCTGCTCTTGACACACCTGATGCATTTCCATCAGGTTACCCCGCAGCCCGTCTGGTGCCACTGGGAACATTTCCACATCGCTATTCAGTGTTCTCAAGACAAACAGGGAGCGCTGGGGTACAGAGAGATGGCCGTGGGTGCCCTGGCTGTTCCGAGCTCCTGGGCAGCCCCGGCGTGGGAAATGAGCAAAGAAACACCCAAAAATTCCACCCCAGAGAAAAAAGGCCTAAAACAAGAAGCAGGTTTGATTGCACATAGTTCAGGAGTCAGCAATGCCAGCCAGGCACGAGCGCAGATTTGTGTTCCCCAGAGCTGGGAGACTGAAATATTCACACCAAGTTTCTCTGCCATGCTCTCCTGAGGGAGCAGGTTGGTGAAGGCTGCCTGCTTGGCACAAAGCAGAAATTACCAAGCCCTTTCTCTGCCCAAAGCAGACTGGGTTTCCACCCCCTCCTCTCCCTGTGCTCCTCACTGCAGCCTGGGACCAGGTCTCCTCTTGTCATCTGCACACACACCCCACCAGCATCCCAGCTCGGACCAGAGCTGCTTGTTCAGCTCCTGACACCTGATCAGGAAGAGGAATGGAAAAGGACAGAGAAGCCCAGAAAAAGGGGACAAGAGGAAAATGATGGGAGAGGGATCTGTCAGAGGAGATGGAGCCTGAACTCAGCCCTGGGATGCTGCTCCCTCCATGCTGCAATGCAGCCAGGATGCATTTCAAGGCTGGATTCAACCCATCTCCCTGCTCCTACCTAGAAAAAGGGGGGAAACGGTGATGCTCTTTTATCCCCAAGCAATCTAGAGGTGGATAAAAAGCCGATATTGGTCCTCACCCCCTTCCCTCCCACAGCCCAGCTCTCACTTTGCCCAGGGCACAAGCACACCCTCCACCTTCCCTATCCCTCACCCTCCCTCTTTTCCTGGCCTTTCTCCCTGCTTGCGCTTTCCCCCCAGCCCACCCAGGGCTGGGTGCAGGTTTCCCGCAGCCATCACATACCACTCCCACCCCAGGAGCTTCTTCTTTCAGAGGTGGTGCTTCCTTCCACATGAAGCTTGCAACTTAGTAGGGTATGGCTAAAAACCCCAGGTACCACATTGTCCCAGGACTCACCAGCTTGGTTGGTGGTGATGTTGACGGAGACGTGCTGCGGTGGGAAGGGGCTTTTGTTGGAAACCCCATTGACAGCCTGGATCTCAAAGGTGTAGGGCGTGTGTGCCCACAGGTTGCTGATGAAGACCCGAGTCTCCGTCAGCCCCAGCTGCCTGGGGACAAAGTCCACATTGTCGTCACAGCGGGAGCAGGCGCGTCGGTCCGACCGGCACTTCTTGCAGACAATGTTGTAGGTGACATCATCCCGACCCCCTGTCTCTCGTGGTGGATGCCACTCCAGGATGATGGACGTCTCATTGACAATGGAGATGACATTGCGGGGGCCAGATGGGACACCTGTAGGGAAGGAGAGCACTTGAGACAAGTCCTTGCCCAAAACATTATGCTCAACCCTACCAGGGCTCCACAGGTGCCTCCAGGGGGCTACAGCACAAAGAAGAACACTCCACAGCTCCATCTGCCAGTCTATCCATCAGCTCCTGGCTCAGGAGGGATTTGGTCTCCACGGCTTTCCCTGATTCAGGGTCAGGCTTTCCTCACTGGCAATACTAATCACCCGTGCTGCTGGCCAGAGAGGGGTTTCACAGCTGGGGATGAGGACTCCCATGCCACAAAAGCACTCAAGTCTCCAAAAAACCCCATGCAAAGCACACACAGATCCATCTCCGAAGACGGATCCATTTTAATATTGGGAGACGCCAAGATAGCACCAGTGCTGATGTGGAGAAGCACCTCAAACAGATTATCACAGCACGAGAAATACCATTTAGCCAGCACCACGGAGAAACGGAGGAGCAGCGGGCAAAAAACAGTTAGAAATGGGAAGCGGTTAGTAACGGTTCAATATTTCAAGTTGGGAGCCCAGGTATTTAACAGCATGGAGGAGCTGGCACTGCTCGCTGGCTTATGAGTAGCTCAGACGTTGGATGGGAGATCAAAATTTCATTGATCAAATCTGCTGAGAGCCATCGCAAATGCTTCGGAGGATGAGAATTGAATGCTGCTCCGATTACGCGCGCTACCGGAACAGGGCCAGAGTCGATAGGGAGCGATTCAGGAGGAATCCAGGTGGGACCGCATCAAGGCACAAACATACAGCCCAGGTCTGGGAAAGGATTTGGGGCTAGCCAGGATGGCTCCACAGCCAAAACCTCAAAATCCGGCTGCTGGTTTATATTAAATAAGGAAAGTGATTGATTACTCGTGCTGGCTGGGCTCAGTGCTGCACTTCCAAGGAAGAAAAAGGACTTCGCCATGATGGGGGGAGCAATAAATATGATGGAGGACTTGACCTCTGAGGAAAGGTTAAGAAAGCGAAGCACACTCTGTCTTGGGGAAAATCATCCCAGGGGAGCTCTCCACGTGTGTGTGCTGGGGAACATCATCAGCGGCTGCAGATAAATTAGCCCCATTAGTGGCTGAGGATGGGATGGGCAGAGGCAGCTTCATCTGCATGAGGGTGACATGGCTGGAGGGATGGAGAGGTCATCCTGCAGAGAGGACCTTCAGTTCACACCCTGCTCTGGCCACCACTGCCAGGCAGGCCGGGGGGCTGCGGGGGGCCGGCTCCCATGCTACCCTCTACTCCTGCTCCCTTAATCACACCCAGACAGGCACTTTGGGAGCCTCTCTGAGCCGTTGCGTGGATACTGCGGATGAAGGGGTTGTATTAAAATGTCTAGAAAAATGACAGCCTTTAAAAAATTAAAATTAAAAAAAAATCCATTCCCTTTAATTCTTTTCTCCTTTAACAGAGTAAATGCGCATGTCAGCAAACAGTTGCTAGTGCAGCATCCTCGCTGGAAAGGGTTTGCATGGACTCAAGGCACCAAAGACATCCCACCACAGGACTCCCCCAGAATCCCATTAGCATGTAGATGTCAAAGGGGGTTTACAGGAAAGGTGGTAGGGGACAAGTCAGGGGCACAAGCAGGTGGAAGGACATTAGTTCCCTGGAGGAATCAGACCAGGGGACTCACAAAGGCTGGGGACAAGCAAGCTACCCCAAAAAGTTGCACCCTGTCTCAAGAACCTTAATCCAGTCTTGTTCTTAATACCTTAAGCAGACAATATCTTTTCAAGCTTTTTTCCAAGAACAAGGAAGAAAACCATCTTTCTTCCCTGGCCCAGTGGTAAACCGTTGTCTCTCCAAGCTCCTCTCCCTTTAATTCCTTCCTCTGCCAGGAGTGTGGGGCAGGAACCACACTTGCAGGCAATTGCCCCTGGGAACGATGCTGGTCCAGGGTAGAGCCTGCAGCTTCACAGTTATTTACCCCTCTGACACAGAGAAACTTTTCTGGTGAACAGCTGGCACCTCAGATTAGAGCATCGTAAAATCAAGCATCGATGAGAAGAAATAAAAATCAGCAAATAGACTTTTTTATACTGTATTCCTATAGCGCTGCAATACTGTAAATCAGCTCCATAATGAGACATAATAAAGACATATACATTATCTGCAGTTGTGCTACCTGCTGACTACCTCTGGTCTGACAGCTCAAGTGATCCACCAAAACATACAAATCCTTTCCTCGTTTCCAACGTGCATTTCAAACACTCCCCAGCAACACGGGTCCAGAGCATCCTCATGCTAAAGCTCCCTCATGGGCTGATTCCAGGGCCTGGAGCATATTTTGGGGGAGGAGTTGAAGCTGAAACTCACATTCCTAGCAGGCTGAAGAGCACTGCAGCTCGCTCTTCGCTCCTGGGATCTCTTCTCACCAGAAGACAGGCTTGAGGCCGCTGCTGCCATCCCAGGCAGTTCAGGCAGACAGCTGAGCAGCGATGCATCACATGCAACGCCACGCTGAATACCAATGCTTAACGCACCCTTTGCCCCTATAACAAATACTCCGCTTGCAAGACTATGAACAAGACAGCAACTGCACACAACTTTAAATTCTAATTTATCCTGGTGACTATCTCTCTGACATCACCTTGTGTCCAGCTCTGGAGCCCTCAGCACAAGAAGGACCTGTTGGGGTGGGTCCAGATGAGGGCTATGAAGATGATCAGAGGGCTGGGACACCTCTCTTACGAAGACGGGCTGAGAGTTGGGCTTGTTCAGCCTGGAGAAAAGAGGGCTCTGGAGAGACCTTATTGCAGCCTACCCGTATCTGAAGGGGGCCTACAAGAAGGCTGGGGAGGGACTTTTTATAAAAGGATGAGGGATAATGGTTCGAAACTGGAAAGAGGTAGATTTAAGATTGGAATTTAGGAGGAAATCCTTCACTCTGAGGGTGGTGAGATACTGGAACAGGTTGCCCAGGGGGTCTGTGGATGCTCCATCCCTGGAGGTGTTCAAGACCAGGTTGGATGGGGCCTTGAGCAACCTGGTCTAGTGGGAGGTGTCCCTGCCATGGCAGGGGGGTTGGAAATAGATGATCTTTGAGGTCTCTTCCAACCCAAACCACTCTATGATTCTATGATCACTGCCACTGCCAGGGTGAAGTATAAATTCAAATGGCTATCAGAGAGGTGGGTTGCATGACTGTCACATCGCTTCATGTTTGGTGCATGCCATGGTGGTGTCCCAGAAAAGCAGAGCAAAGTGGGATATGACATCATCTGCTTACGTCAGCATGGTGATGAGGGATTTGTGTCAGTATGAGGAGCATTTCTACAGCACGTGGAGGCAGTGCTACGCTGTGCAGAGTGGGATGGGTACTCGATATGGGTACCCCAGCCTTCTGCAAAGCTAAAGCCTTGTGGTGGGTTGACCTTGGCTGGCTGTCAGACATCCACCCAGCTGCTCTCTCACTCCTCTCAGTAGCAAGACAAGGGGAGAATACAAGATGAAAAAGTTCATGGGTTGGGACTTTATGCTGGCTCCTTCCCCGGCATCAGAGATCACAGAGCACCCCTGACAGCCCTGATCTGTTACTCACTGGTGCAGGCAGCTGCTGGTGGGTCAAAATCCGCCCGGTAGTAGCCGTTGCGGCACGTGCAGACCGGCGAGGCCTCGGCGGTGGAGCGGCTGTTGGAGGGGCACGGCACGCAGACCCCCGCGCCCTGGCTGGCCTTGAACGTCCCTGTGGGGCAGGCTGCAAGAGAAAGGAGAGAAAAGTAGTTGGAAATTAGTAGGAAGTTCTTCACTCTGAGGGTGGTGAGACACTGGAACAGGTTGCTCAGGGAGGCTGTGGATGCTCCATCTCTGGAGGTGTTGGCCTTGAGCAACCTTGTCTATTGGGAGGTATCCTTGCTGAACCATCCCAAGGTGGAGGCAAAAGCAGGTTCTGTCCTTAAAACGAGGCAGAAAGGAGAAGAGAAGAAAGAAACAAAAAAAAGAAGACATAGAAAAGCTTCACACCTCTATCAGAGCTAAACGGGGTAGTGCCTTCCTACGAAGCTAGGATGGCTGTAATTTTCCATGCTGGCCATGAATTATTTCTGGAGCCACCAGGAAAACACTGAAATCACACAGCAGTGATGCAGGAATTAGCCAGGCAGTGCAAGGGGCCAGCAGCAGCAGCTTTGCTCCCCACCACTCATAGCTGGGCAGGGGAAGAGCCGGGGACTGAGGGACACCCTTCCCCGACAGCACCCACAGGGACATGGACACTCAGGGACAGGACAGCATTCTGCTTCTGCTGAACTGAAACATCCCTTTCCACCATCCCAACAGTATGGCTCAGGTCTTGCATCTTTTTTTTCAGGCATATTTAATGAAAACGTTGACGCAACACCCATTGACAGTGTCTCTTGGGTCTATCCCATTAATCCCTCGCAGCCCAGGCCTGAGGCTTTTACCTTGCCAGCCTTTGGCCTCCAAGTTCATTCAAGCAGGAAATGACAACTAATTCATAAAGGAGAAGATGCTCCAGTTACAGCTGCGGGAAAGCTTTCATCAGTGACAGGGGGAGGGGAGGAGGTTTCATTAATCAGCTGTTTCGCTGCTCTGAGGTTAGAGGTGAAGATGAAGTGACAAAGATGGAGTCCCTCATCCCTGTCCCACCCCACCAGTCCTCACTGACTAGGTGCTGATGAATGGATGCTCATCTATCCTTGACGTCTAGCAAAAACCTTGGTGACCCCTATGAAAGCAAAGGCTGCAGAAGGGAACACCTGTATTTTGGCACATGTACCCGAGGGCCCAGACTTCCATCCAGATCCACCACCTGGACCAAGGAGAGACTGTTACTGGCCTCACACACAGGTTAGTCCCACCTCCATTTGGCTCCTGCCCCTGTGATGCCGTCACCTCCAAGGCATGGCTCTGCACAGAAACACCCTAAGTGTCTCATAAACACAGCGATGATTGAGATAATGGAAAGTGCCTCTTAGCCCCTGTCTGCTGCATCAGGATATGAGGCATCTCCTAGCAGCCGTGAAGAGGAAATTAATAGGAGCAAGCAGGAGTAACCACTTTGATGCAATTTCCTTGGGAGATAGTGGACCATCTAATCTTTATTGGAGCCCTTTAACCTGTCATTCAAAACTCATGAAGGCCTCTTGCTCACACAGTCTTTCCAGATATTAAAAGATGATAAAAAAGGATAAATCAAAATAATATTTTACAATTTTATTATTCAGGGGATTTTTTTCCCCTGCTCAAGGCACTCAACTGGCTGCGACGAATCGTCTCTTTCCAACGGCACTAAAAGCCGAGTTGGGGACACGGCATCCTATAGGGACCAGCCACCTCACAGTGCCCCTCCTCCTCCCCACCACGGGAGGACTGCTGAGTCCTCCACATTCTACCACAGCCATCCCACTTGTGTGGCCTCTTACAGAAGCACTTAGGGCTATAACCCACCACCTCATGCAGATAGGCAGCTAGACACATGGGGTCACCATGCATTGCAGGACATTGGGTGGGCATACTAGGGCTTGAGGGGGAACTTCATGATGCCAGAGCAGAAGGCAGCCAGATGCAGACCCTTCCCTGAGCCACACGCACAGCCCTATGCCCCAAACCCGCACAAGGCAGCACAGAGCTACACCAGACATGCAAGGCAGGAGACACAACCACATGTGGACACCAAGACATAAAGGCAAACCTCCGTTTCTTCACCTCTCCCTTCCCACCAGCACCTCTCCATGATGTCCCAGCAGCATCATGCTCCCACCAGCAAGTGTTAGCACCCATGAGACATGCAATAGGTGACTTGTGGGCTCCAGAACCGGAGAATGTGTTCAGAAACATGCTGAGCTCTTTGGAGGGGCAGGAAGGAGAGAGCAGTGGTACTAGGGAACAGCCGCCTGTACTTTGATAGAAGGGGACAGGAGAGGGAGTGAGGAAGACAAGAGGGTCGCAGCACTATGAACATGCCTTGGTTTTAAGCACAGGGGAACACTGGTGCACTGCTGAAAAGGTTTGTTAATTTTTAATTACAATTAATCCAAGTGATGTTTTGTCAAAATACCTGAACAAAGTACACGCTGCAACCCAGTGGCCTCAGGTTTCTTTTATCGCTCCTCTTATCTGTAAATTCCTGTAATCTGCAGGCACATGGCTCTTAATTGTTATTATTACCAATTAGCTTTTCTCTCCTGTAATTACATTCACTGTGCTTGCCTAAAGTCTCCCGCCGCTTCAGGGGAGGCTGATGCTTTATCCTTTCTCCCAAAGCTGCCACAGGCTGCAGCCCTCCGCACTCCATCACCCGTGTCTGTCCTCTCTCTGAGGGAGCTGAACCATCACCCTCAAACCAAAGATGAAGCCAAAACCATTTATAGAGATCCACACAGCATGAGATCCATAACCCTTCAGATGGCAAACGCACAGTCCGAGTGTAAGGCTCCAACAGAGTGCTCAAGCCCAGGAGGGAGCAATAAATCACCCCACTAATGGCAAGCGTAATGTTTGCCTTGATTTAAGGGCTGCTGCAAGAAAGTTTCCCAGAGCTGGCAAGGTCTGGATCTGCAGTAATGCCCGGGATGAGCAGGGGATGAGGCTCTGCCTCAGCTTTCCCTGCAGGAACGGGCTCCTTCTGCCGGTGCCCAGGCTGCCGCACAATCTGCATCTCTTCAGCCCGGAGAAGAATTAATTGATTGTTGATTATGTGGGCTGGATAAGATTAATGATGTGTTTAACTATCCATTTCCTCACGTTTAAGCACTAGGGGTGTGTTTGTAAATGATGAGGCACGAAACTCGGCCGTGCTGCTTGGTGGCTTCAGCGCTCACCGGGGCTGCCTGCTCAGCACATAACCCCTCCAAAACCCAAAGCTGCCTCCGGAGCGGTCATCCTGCCTGCACGCCGGGAATGTCCACATTCCAGGCAGCAAAGGACAGGGGTTTGCCAGCAGGACGCCCTTACCAGGGCTGATGCAGGCGTTTGGGGGTGGGAGGGAACATCCTTTGGGGGCTACTTAAACACAGGTTTCTTGCAGCGAGAGGTCATCGCTGGAGGTTTAAGCACAAAAAACCAAAATAGATGCAAGTTGCCCTCGTGCCTGGGGGGTGATGGTAGGGGTGGCACCCGATTTGCAATGCCCCACGGGGCTGGATGCAGCTGGGAGACTCCTAGACAGAGCTGTCCCTCTTACCCCACCAAAGGCTTGGGGTGGGGACGTGGCCATGTCCTACACGGGGCCATACACTCAGTGAAAGCACCAGAGACCTGCATCCCAATCGCTGCCTCCCTCCTTGCTCTGCCGCTTGCACGAGGCAGGATGAATTATTGAAGCAGCAGCATTGTGAGGCTTTTTGCTGCTGAAATCTCTCCTATCTTAACAGCATATATCCTGCACCCTTACGTTTTGGGTGTTGGGGTTCCTAGAAAAAGTCAGAGGTATGTGGGATCTCTCTGCTCACCCCTGCCCAAGATAAGCCACCATCAACAGATCAGGCGCTTTGCAGAAAGGGTGCGAGTGTGGGGGTATCCAAGCGTTTCATTCTTTAAACTAAATCCTCTCAGTACTCTCTCTGGGAAGCTTTAGTCAAAAAAAGAAGACAGAGAGAGAGAAGAGAACAAAAGAGAGAAAGAAAGAAAGAGAGAAAGACAGACAGACATGGAAGACAAGACAGGAAAGACAGACAGAAAGAAAAGCAGAAAGAAAGAAGACACCTCCTCTATATTAACTTGCTCTAAAGCTCCCTGGGGATGTGGAGTGGCATTTTTCCTTATCAGGCTTTAAAACAGGAGTTTCTGTGAAGAATTACAGACACCGGCTTGTAATTCAGCGAGTCCACCTTGTCCCCCCTCCTCTCCTTGGCAGCCAGCCACAGGTCCCTTCACTCATGGCAAACTGTATCTGCACCATCTCATCGTTCCTGTGCCCCTAACACCCCCGCTGGGGCAGAGCTAACCACATTGGCCAGGTATTCCCAAATCCATGCTTGCTTTGAGTTCCCTTTTGAACCCAATGCCTTTGCCAGGCAAATCCAGTCTCTTTAAGCACACTCGTGATTACACTGGCACAGCAGGTGATGAAAAGATGGGTTAGAAGGAGCAGTGATGCCCTCAATCAAGCTGGAGATGCAGAGAGGACTGCCATGTGCAAAGGCACTGAAACGCCCGGATGATCCAGCCTAGCTCCAAAAAGACACAAGGCTGGCACTCACCAGCACCCTCAGGACATGGGCAGCAGGGAAGGTGCCTTGTTGGGTTTGAGGACACCACGGGCCATGAACAAAGAAGGAACTGTGGCTTGCTGCACATACAGCTCACTGGAAAAGGATTCAAGGCCATTTCACCCCTTTATGCAAACAACGATTTTTCATTAAGAAAAAAAACTGGCTCCTAAAACAGACACGTTCTGCGGGAAGCTCACAATCTTTCAGTGAAACTCCCAAAAAAGAGAGGATACACTTGCTAGAAACCCCTTATATGTTTTGCAGATACCTTCAACATAAAAGGCACATCAAAATAAAGAAGAAAAAAAAGCAGCTCATGGCAGTTTCAAATTGATTAGCCTCGATTACACATACTTTGGCGGGGAGGCAGCTGTCCTCCCTGTCCCGCTGCCTCCATGTGCAGCCTGCAGGCGGGCTAGGAAACCCTCCTAGATGCTTTCAGCTGAAAGACACCATCCAGGCAAATAAACACCCCCACAAAATTGCATGCTATAGAAAAACGACATTTAGAGGATACTGTGATTACAGGACCAGGCACTCTGGCAGTCGATGCAGCTTTCCAGGGCGGCTGCCGGCTCGGCTCCCACTTGCCCTCCCAGACAGGCAGCGCTGGAGATACTCGTGGCACCACCTCCCCCAGGGGTACACACACCCTGGGCTGCAGAGCCCCAACACCACCACCACAACCAATGCTTTTGGGTTTCGATCCCTTTGATGTGATGATGACACCAAGGATACAGGCTGCATTTTGGGGGAAAAAAAATCAGCAGAATCAGGCAAGCTGTCACACACACATCACTGCTCCCCAGCACGAGCTGCCATCTCCCCATCTTCAAAGCGCTGCCTTCCCACCCCACTTTCATCTCCCTCGCTATCCTCCCCACAAACATCCAAGCAGGGAGCGGGCACCCATTGCCAGAGAGGTTTAATTGCATCGCTACTTGATGCTTCCCATCATCCCTTCCCTCCTGCATCTCTGTTGCGGAGGGGGTTGGGGAGTTATTTTGTGGACTTCTTCCCCCCATTTCTACTCTTTAATGATCCGATTCCCTTTTATATCAAGCCAAGAGCTTCTCCTAAGTCCCTCAGCCCTGATATGGCCACAGCAACCTCAGCAGGCAGCCAGCATCATCGGTGGGCATCCTGCTGTGCTGCCTTCCACGAGGCATCCGCAAATTAATCTGGAGAGGTTTCTGTTATTCGGAGCAACGCTGTGCTCCAGCGAGGAGCGGTGAGAAGGTACCCACTGCACGCGTCCTGCCTGCCTGACCATGCCGAGAAGGGAGATGGAGATCAGACCTGTTCCTGAAACACCCTGTCAGCCACCAAATCTCCTTTCCAACATCCAGTCCTTGGGGCAGGGGATGGAGTATGATCCACAGGGGTAAACACCAGAGTTCAAGCATCCCCAGCCCCAGAGCATCCTCACACAGACAGACGGACGCTTGTTCCTCCAGGGAAGGAGCTCACCACAAGTCCCCAAGCAATGCCAGAAACCAAAGAACCTTGGAGACAGGACATCCTAGGAGAGCCTTGTCCCAGGGAGAGATAAAACCTCATTGTGGTGCAAACTTCACCATCTTTGCAGTCAAACACAGAAATTCTTACCATTTTAGATCACCCAGACCCACTCCCATCTCAAGGCCAAGCACTCGCCCAACCTAATCACAAACAGTACCCACCTCATTGTGCTGTATTTCCATATTCCAACACTGTTTAGGCAGAAACTCATGAGATAAACATAAGCTTCCCAGCATCTAGGTTTGCATCCTGCAGGCTATGGGCTACATCTCTCCCCGACGCAGAGAGGAAAAGAGGCCCTGACTCCTCATGACGCAGCCAGTTAATTAAACCAGCCCTTCACCTCTGGAGGAATGGGTTTAGATCTGCCTTGGGACACATGTAAATGAAAGTCAGCGGCTTCTGAGCCTGACCTGCCATGGTTTATTCATGGAGAAAAAGTAAAATGCAATGCGTTTTTTCCCTTCTAAGGGTTTGTGTTTTTTTTTTTAATGGGCTTCTTCTCACAGATGAGAAATGAATTGAAGTGGGGCAGGATTTCAAAGGCACTTGCTGGGTAGTAGCTATGCGAGGCCAATTAGAGGCAACAGGGTGTGGGTGCATCCACGTTCACCTCTCCTGAAAATCCCATCCCTCATCAACCAAGGATTTGCTTCCCTGGGGCGGATCAAGGTGCTCACAGACTCAGCCGCGCGCGCTTGGCTGCAAGTAAATTGTAGCTGATGCTCACCCAGAAGAAGCATTTCTCCTCCAGGAAGGCAGGCTTGGGAAAATTAAGGGTGTCTGGATGCAGAAGAGCATTGACACCAACTGTTTAGCTGATATCATGATCCTAAACAATGACTTTAAGCTTAGAGCAGGGCATGGAAGCAGTCAGTTTTGGCTCCCACATGCCCTGCTGCCCACTGCCTGCAGCACCCATCTTCCCAAAAGGTCCACAATTGCCCACTTAATCACCAGTCTGGGCTTGATTTTCTCTGTTTTTCATGGTTGGGGGGATTTTGAAGGTCTAAAGACAAAATCTGTCCCAGATCCATTTGTTGGATGCGAAAGGGGAGAGCACAGACACCCTGGACAGACAGTGCCGCAGGGCTGCCAGCTCGCCACAGAGCAGGGAAACTCGCTTTGCTCTCCAGAACAGTCAACAGGGGAAAAAAAACCCTTCTCAAGGTCATTTCTGCAAATCACTTTTTTCCCACTTGGGTTTCCAGTTTGCAATGGGCAGCTGCCCGGTCTCACACCACAGCTCCCCTACCACTGGTGGCTTCCCTTCCTTTCCATAAACCATCCTTTAAAAAAACGATGCCCAACCTTCTGCTCCAGCACTTTTGCATGTGAAATCAGGGGTGAAAAGCGGCTGGGTGGGCAAATGGTGCAGCTCATGGAGACCCTCCAGTCCATTCCATTTCTCCCCAGTGTTTCAGCTCTTCCCCTTTGGGAATTAAAGCACACCAGGGAGCAGAGGAGGGAGGCACTGCAGGGAAGGATGAGGCCAGCACTCTCTCTCCAAGCACCCACTTTCAGTGATCAAACGCTAACTAAGCCGATCAAACACTGGACAATTAATCCACATACACAGGGCAGTTTACGGTGGATCGACCAGCAGTCACACAGCCACGGTGGTGATTGGCACCAGACGCTCCTTACCATCCGAATTCTGCCTGAGCTTATTACTCTGAGCCTACAAATGAAGGGGGGATGAAATCCTTGGCAATGATTTGAGGCTATTTAACCTCCTTATACTCTCCCTTTAAAACATATTTAGTGGCTACAGCCTGCCATGGGCTTTTCCCTCCGTCAGGGCTGTCAGCCCTGCAAGCAGGACAGGGCTGGGTTTGTCATCGCTGCCCCAAACCCTGACGGGCAGCAGGGCCAGGAACTATCTGAACAGTAGCCGCAAATTAAATGCCATGGCACAGCTCTCCTTAGGGACATGGTGTAAGGAAAGGGGAGATTGATTTACCAGTAAATAGACCACGGTGTCCAATCCCATGCTCCTGGGCTTCCCCTGCCCAACTGGTGCTAGACGAACATCTCTGTGTATGTTAAAACCAAAGCTAAGGGGTGACGAGGAAGCGAAGAAATCCATCCTATGGCAGTGACAAAAAACAATTTAGGCAGAGAAAAAGGCAAGTGGGATGAGTATGCTGCTGGGGAGCTGGATGGCACCACGAGCAGAGAGGCCGGGGAAGCACTGGGGCTTCAGCTTCCAGGCAGGAAAGCTGAGGTTTGTCTAGGCAGAGGCTGCTCCAACCCGACCTCCAGCCCCCCAGCCCCACTGTTTCGCTCATTTGTAACAAATAAGAGTGGTTTGTCACCCAGCCAGGTACCCTGTCTCAAGCACAGGTACAGCTGTAATCTGGATTTCAGGAAACCCTCATAATCTGGGGCACACTTGGTTTTAATGGGAGCGATATAACTAAGGTTGAGCTTGAGGTGGCTGGTGCTACGAAGGCAAGCAATGCTCATGTGCATCAGGTAACACCAGTTCTGGTCAATCAGGCCAAGCACAAGCCAGAGAGGGGACCACGAGGACAGGTCCCAGTGAGCAGATGCATCCCCAGCACTGCAATGTCACTTGCGATGAACTTCCTGGTGAGTTAGGAGCAAATGACTGAGAGGATCAAGATTCAGGCCAGGATTTATGACCCAAAACCACAAGCCCCAGAAGATGCTCTACTTGCAGGCATTGGGCTTGATACAGCAGTCACAGAGCATGATTCCTTCCCCTATGAACTGCAGCAACATGAGGCTCCAGGAGTCGATGGACACGGATTGGAAGCCGTACAGAAGAGCCAATACTTTCATGTACCACTTAACCCTGCACATCGCGTTCACCCCTCAATGCTATGAGCTATCGAGCCATCTAATGAGCAGGAAAATGAGCTGCCATGAAAATTCATGGTGGATCTCAGAGAGTAGCTCTTCCCCCAGGTACAGAGGTGCTGGCAGGGGCTGTAGAAGACTCCTGAAAATGATGCAACTTTGCTTTGCAACTGGCAGAGGACCCCTGGGGATTTTGGGAACCACCAACATAACTCCAGCCCCTTTTCCAACTGGGAAATTGGGGTAGCATCGCCCCTGGGCTCCCCAGAGCATAAACCCCTCCTGTCTGGAAAGCAAACATCTCCCATTCCTAATAGAAACTAATTAAGCACCTTTTACTCCTTTGGTAGCTCACACCACACAGTATCCCCTCAATCTAGAGAACATCAAGTGCTTATTAATTACATCTGAAGTGGTTCCTCGTTAGTGCTAACGCTGCAAAGGATGAGTCACCTCAGGACGGGGTTGGGGAGAGCTTCATCCACAGAGCCAGGCTCACGCCGCTGGCACAGGGATGCTGGCACGGGCAGGGACGCACAGGGCAGGGACACAGCTTCCTTGTGTCCATGCCATGACACTGGAGGACATCATGCCTTGGTTTGCACTAGGGTGGTGGGATGCTCCATCACGGAGCAGGACCTCCCCGTCCTGACAGAGATGAGCCTCTGGGGCTGTGGTTTGGCAGGCTGCTTGAGGACCCTGCTCAGGGACAAATTCAGCAAGGGGGAGACGTCCTGACAAAGGCACAACTGCTCTCCCACAGCCCTGATCCACCCCGAGAGCCCATGCATGGAATTAATTAGAAAAGTAATTAAGAGAGGTCCCCTATGAATATTTATAATGGAACAAGCCATAATTACTATTCCTCAGAGGAAAGGCGCCTTCTTACCCAGCTGCGGAGAGGAGAGGGGGAACGCGGCACTGACCACGGGACCAGAGGCACCGTCTGCTCCTGCCTTCACATCTACTTGTCTGCACAGAGTGGGAAACGGCCTCCATCATCCCTCACAGGCTTCAGCAAAGAGCTCCCTTTCCCCACAGGGTGGTATTTTCTGCAGCAATTCTATTTCCCGCAGTCAGGTGCAATTCACTATTATTTCTATATTGGAGTAGCACATATATATTTTGTATGATTTCTCTCTCTTTTGTTAACACCTCCTTTCCCACCCGAAGCAGTTAAATGGTGGCCATGCCATTGGCTTGTCCTGCTCATGGTGAGTGGCTCTTACCAGCCCCAATCTTCTGGAGCCAGAAAACTCCTAAAAAGCAATTTCTGAAAGTTTTATCCAGATCCCTTCTGCTTATTTACTCTTCCTTGTCTGTGCTCCCCCTCTCCAATCTATCCTTAAATTTTCCCTGGCCAAACCACCCACCTCCAAGCACCTTTTCCCAATAAGCTGCTGGCTGAGTCTCCACCTCACTACCTTCATGCCAACTTTCCAACATCTCCAACGTAGCAACATGAGAAAGCACAGGGGACCATGGAAATTTTGACTTTTCTTCCCATTTCCTTCTCTCTGAACATGGTTGAGCTTAAAAACTCTTCTCAACCCCACTCCAGCTGGCAGGAGAGCTGGTCCTGGGAGCATCCCAACCCCCGTGATGGCCAACGGCATTGGCTACAAAATAAATATCTTAGGAAAAATGTTTTCTCATGGCACTTGAGCTCCACTACCAGATAGGAATAGGAAGCAACAAAAGATGAAAAAGTGAAAATAACAGACAGACTCTTCAGGCAAGTGCATCACTGTGGTGCCAGAGGCAGAAGAGAAGGGACTATAAGGAGGACAAAACATGTCTCTCCCCTTTTGAGGTTCTCCTGAAGCATTACCCCCACCCACAGAAAGTTTGGCCAGGGCCAAATTTTCACCCTCTCCTTCCTGCATGAGGCTGGCTTGCAAAAGATGCTCAGTCCCAAGGACTGAGCCCGCCTTGCAGAGCAAGTGCAATGCAAGGAGGTGGAGATGATGTCCATCATGTAGTGGAAGTGCTGGTGTTTGGAGACCCCACGCACCAGAGCCACTCCAGCAGCCACTGGGGTCAAGTGGCACAAACCAACCAAGACCCCAGCATGCAAGGAGTTCAAAGAAGAATTCACATCAGACAGCAGGTTACAGTAACTCAACGCAACTTCCCTCCAATATAACAACCATCAGGTCATTGCTGGTTGCAAGTGTTGCCAGACAGAGCAAGGAGGAGGTCAAAGAAGCTTCCAGGCTGAAGCACAAAGGTGGGAAGCTATGGTAGCTCATCTTCTGCAGTTCACTGACAACCAAGACGGAGCTGGAGCAAGCGGCATTCCAACAGCTCAACGTCCAAGTGGAAATCAGTAGTGAGTGGCGCTCCTCACAGATCCATGCTGGGACCAGTATTATTCAATACCTTCATCCAAGACATAGTAAGATTGAGTGCTCCCTCAGCAAGTTTGCAGATAACACCAAGCTGTGTGGTGCAGATGATTTGCTGGAGGGAAGGGAGACCACCCAGAGAGGCCTTGACAGGCTTGAACAGTGGGCCCATGGGAACCTCTAAGTTCAACAAGGCCAAGTGCAAGGTCCTGCACCTGGGTCAGGGCAAGTCCCAGTATCAGTAAGGACTGGGGGATGAATGGATTGACAGCAGCCCTGCAGAGAAAGACTTGGTGGACTGGTGGGTGACAAACTGGACACGAGCCAGCAATGTGCACTTGTAGCCCAGAAAGCCAATTGCATCCTGGGTTGCATCACAAGAAGCATGGCCAGCAGGTCAAGAAGGAGGATCCTGCCCCTGTACTCTGCTCTTGTGAGACCCCACCTGGACTGCTGGGTTCAGCTCTGGGGTCCTCAGCACAAGAAAGACATAGACCTGTTGGAGTAGGTCCAGAGGAGGGCCATGAAAATGATCTGAGGGCTGGAACACCTCTGGTGGGAAGAAAGGCTGACAGAGTTGGGATTGTTCAGCCTGTAGAAGAGAAGGCTATAGGCTGCCTTATTGTGACCTTTAAATGTATAAAGCGGGCTCGTAAGAAAGTTGTAAATAGACTTTTTACCAAGGCCTGTAGTGACAGGACAAGAGGAGTGGTTTTAAACTGAAAGAGGATATGTTTAGGTTAGACATAGAAAGAACTTTTACTATGAGGGTGGTAAGAACTTGTGGATGGATCATCACTGTAAGTGCACAAGTTCAGGTTGTCTGGGTCTTTGAGTAACCTGATCGAGTGAAAGATGTCCCTGCACACAGCAGGAGGGTTGAACAGGGTGATCTTTGAAGATCCCTTACAGCCAAACCATTCCATGATTCCACGATTCCCACACCAGTTCATTCCCATGCCGCAGTGGGGAGGCAGGCAATCTGCTCAGAAACTCCCAGCCAAGGAAATGACCTTCTGCAAATAGCATGAACACACAGGCACTGTCCATGTTGGTGTCACCACTGGGGACAGGAGAGTTGCCCCAAGCTGCAAGGTGGGACAACACCCACTAACCCCACCTCTGAGCACAGCTAGCTTCTCTCTGCCAAAATCCTCATCCATGTCCCAGGTCTGTCGTAGCAACAGGCAGGCAAAAAAAAGTAGTCTCCATCCTCAACATCTGTTACACATAAGTCAAAGCCACCCGAGATTGCAGGGATTTACTGTACGTAGGCAGCTCTGGAAGCTTTTCTTAGCTGTGAAACATAATTTGCACCTTGGGCTCTCTAAGAATAAGTTGTCTTAAATAATAATATATGATTAAGAGCTCACAAGTAGATCGGATATGGAGGCAGGAGGTCTGTGATAGCTCCAGGTCTCACCCATCACCCTCATCCCAGCACCATGAGCCTGCTGCGAGCGCTGGCGCCGTTCACCAGCATGCTGAAACAGATGCCCATGGCCGAACCAGGAGATTTGGGTTTAGCCAGAGAAGACAGTCCCCGGTTGCACCCAGACAGCAAGAGAACCCTTTTGCTGTGCCCAGAACTATTTCAAGCTTTCAAACCGATTCCCCATTTTGCAACAGAGCAAAACCCACAAGCATCAAAGTGACCCCTGCTCTGAGGAGGACAACCAGCTCCCTCTGCACCTTGGCAGGGACGCAGATGCCAGTGTGCACCAACCCACCCCAAAGCTACATCCAGGGCAGGCTTAGCGAGGGATTGTTTTAAGCACCTCAGTGACATCACACCTGGATGCAGATAAGAACTATAATATAGTAAAAAAAAAAAAAAGTATTTTAGATAGCAAAGCCCAGAAGCTAGACACAAGGTAGGAGCCCTCTAGCATGGCACACGGCTCTGTGCCCTGGGCTTGGCACTCTTGCCCAAAAGCAAGGAGACAACATCCTCGTGTGGGTTTGCACATCTCGGAGGTACCCGCAACTGAATATTTAGCCTGGTTTGATGCTCTGATAGACAAGACGTGGATCATTTCTTGGCCATGAGTCCACTCCACAGGCTGAAGACGGATGGATTTTCCCATGACTCCTCAGCTCTCCTCCAAAGCCTTAAGTGCGGGAGCGATGCTTTGATTTAATCACCACACTCCTGCTTTCAACACATCCTCTGAGATACAAGACACCAGGCGTGACAAATGACCACTTTTAACACACTCTGAGCTAACACCCATGGCACCACTCCATTTGTCACTGTCTGGGTGCAGATCATGGGGGTTTGGAGAGGGTAGAAAATTAAAACCTCAGTAATCTGTGCTGATTAGTTTTCTTATCCCCCCCACTCGGGTGGGCTCCATCCTTTCTCTTCACACACCCGCAGTGCTCCAGGCCCCGCTTGGCAAGTCCAATCCATGCAAAACTCCTCTGACAGCCAGAGGAAAGCAGGGTTAGGTGCAACAGCTTGACTCGCTCCACCTACTCCATGGCTTTTTCACAGCTTGTATTTACATGATGGGTCTTTCATTTACTAAAACATCATCAGTGAAGGCTTGTTTCCCAAAGCAGAGGTTGTAGGAGACCCACAAAGCCCAGCTGCAATCCCACGGCATGGGTCCCAAATGATGCCCTGCACAGGGAAGCGCTGATGAGTTATCTCATGGCTTGGAGCAAAAAAAGTTCATTTTATTACTATTACTAGCCAGCTGGGGTAAAAAAAAAAAAATCAAAAATAATAATGAAAAATTGTTACTAGCCAGCTGGGAGAGATGCTGGCTCCTGAAGAGCTTGCCATGGCCTGTACAGTGCAGCACAGCCCTGAACACGGGCGAGATTCCCATCCCTTAGCACGTAAACTGCAGCAAAATGGCACCGGCTGGAGCCATTCCCAAAAGAGCACTCTCGTGACTTTAAAAAAAAAACAAACAACAAAACAAAAACCCCCACAAAAAGGAAAAAGTTATAGAAAGGCCTTAAAACTCGCCAGGCTGAGTCACTGGGTTGTCCAGGTGCTGGCCGCTTGCAAACAAGGGTGAGAACAATGCGGGTGCCGGACGCGGGCCAGATCCTGCACTTCCTCGCAGCTCTCCCATTGTCCAGGAGAACAATCCCTGCTCCGGCTGGAGAGCAAAGGGCCTTCGACATGATGGTGGTGAGCTGAGAGCCAGGTCTCCTGGGCTGGAGTAAGCGGATGAGGTTAGGAAAGCTGGGTGGGTTTTGCAGCCCTGCTGTTGCAGGGATGCTCATGGACCCTTGTCCACAGCAGCCCCTGCAATCGTACACAGAGATTTGCACCCTGGTATCCCCTAAAAAGATGAGTGCCCTCAAGCACTTGAGCTACTGCAGAAAGGTTCCTAGATGGACCATTAACAAGCCAAGGGCTTGGAAGCAGATTTATGACCTCGTTCGTAAGTAGGCTCATGAAAAGACCCTTATAGAAAAAAAAATAAAAAATAAAAAATCAAGGGGGTATTTTTCTTCCTTTTTTAAGACTGGAATCAATAGAACACTCAAAAGTTCTCATTATGGGGAGGGGAAAATACATAAACAGCACACAGGACAGTTTGAGGACTGAAAAAAAAAAATGATATGCAGAAAAATAAAGCCGTACATCACAGCTCAGGGGCCATTCCCTAATCCCTCTGAGGTCACGCGCAGCAGCGGTCTGGCTAGGGCAGCCCAGCCGTGTGATGCTCACCTGGCCTCCACTCCAGGCTTCCTCAGGGTATTTTCCAGGTTAATCCTTCATTTCTCCTTTGGAGGGGTCTGAGCCACAGGGATAATCCAGACCCCACTCAAGATTTGGGGACGGAGCCAGAGAGCGGTGGCTGTGGTGCCTGAGCTTCCCACCTGCAGCAGCCAGGACACACGGTCCTTCCCTATCCCTGCACCAGGGGAAAGAAAAGGGCCCGAATCCATCAGAGGAACATTTTGGCTAATAATGTCTAATTAAGACTTCCATTAAAAGCCATCACACTCATTAGAAAAAAAATTTAACAAGGTTTTCCTGGACATTTTCCTTGCAAAATTATTACGGAGGTTAATGGATGCCTTCATTAAGGCATAATTTAAGAAAAATCACACTTTTCTTTTTTTCCTCTTTCTCTCTTTCTGGAGGCGCGGTGGTTCAAAAGCTTCTCCTGCGCAGCACGGCCATGGTAAAACTGGGCTGCCTGTTCCACCCAGCGGCAGAAGCTGGGAGACTGCTGCCAGGAGAAGGCAAAGCCCCTGCAACAAAGGGGAGCATCTATCCCGCTGGCATCACCGCCCGCTTCGGGAAGAGCTGCTGCTTCCCGGCGCAGCCAAGCCCAGGAGAGCATCTTGGGCTGACGCAGGATGGGAAAGGGGGTAGGAAACTGGATATTAGGGGACGGAAGGAGGAACAGGCCTGTTTTAGGCAGTCAAGGTTTGTGGCTCAGCTAAACGCAGAATAAAACATTCCCTGGACATCTCCGCTGCGATGCTCAGCGAGGAGACCCATCACAGCCCGGCCAGCCACGCCTTTCCTATGCCACTAAACAAGCTTTTTCAAGCTTTTCAAGGAGAAAAACATGAGATCCTACTTCCAAACCCACGGAAAAACATTTTCCCTGCAAAGCCACCTAAAGCATCACAGCATCGGCTGCAGCCGCAGAGACTACCTCGCACCCGAGCTGCCGGGCAGACATCCCACCGGTGCATTAACCGTGTGTCCACGGGTACTGATGGAGACAGAGAGGTTTTGGAACAACCTGGTTGAACTCATCCTGGTTACCAGGAAAGAGCTTGAGGAAGCGCTGTTGGTTTTTAAGCCCAGTTATTTAAGATTGCAGGTGGGGGTCTCCGTGGGTGCCCCAGGCCTTGATGCACCTACCCTGCTCTGAGATGCTGCCGGCCCCATCATGTTCCCTGCTGTGGGATGGGACCAGATGCCATCATGCCACCTCACCCTGAGGACACCAGAGCAACCCTCCACCAGCCACCCTCACCACCAGCCGGTGCAACACCCACAGCCATCAAACCAGGGATGGGGAGACCTCACTTCCCAAGCAACCTGGGAAGCTGTGGCTCCACTAAAGCAAATCCAAGGGCAGGCAGGAGGAGAGACAGGCAGGGAAAGCGCTTTCTTTTCACCTCTTTGTTTTTCCCTCCTTGTTTCAGAGCAGAAAGCATTCAAAAAGGGATCACTTGTGGCTCAGGCAAGCTGGAGTAAGACCCAGGAGAGGAAGGTGCTGAGAGGCAAGAGGCAGCCGAGTCGGCACAGAGGCTGGAAAAGAGATGCTTCCCAGCTCTGGGGAAGTACATGGACCAGCAGCATGGGGAAAAAATGAAAAATAAAACCACTCTAAAAAGCAAAAAAGGGCCTTTCTGCAGTGCCTGCAATGCTTGGCGTGCTCACCCTGACCCAGGCATCAGAGTGTCTGGGTACGGAGCCGCAGCACCCTGGGATGGCTGCACCCCAAAGCACGGGGGAGCAGGGTCCTGTGACCCCACAACTCAGCGAGGCAGCCCAGGACCTCCCTTGCTGCCATTCACCCATGGGACAAAACCAGCACCACCTTCATCACCCAAGAGAACCTCTCTTGGGTGCCCCAACACAGCACTGGGGCTCTGGGCCAGACCACAGCCAGAGAGACCAAAAAGACCCAGCCCTCTGCACAAGCAACAATTTGATTGGGAAAACTTGACGTTTCCCTTAAGCGTTAGCAAATCTTTCTATTCCTAATTACCAAATGTTTGTAATTATTATTAAAAAATACATCCCTTTATAAATCCCATGCTCTGCTATTGTTTCCAGCCTTCTATGATGCCTCAATAGAGGAAATTTGTAATTATCGTCTGGGCTGCTCAGCAGGAGAGGAGGGTGACAGGGGGACTGGCATGGGGCCACTCACTCCTTGACGTTCAACTGGTGGGATGTGTTCCCCCCGCTACCCTTTTCCCAAATCCAGCCCTCCACACACAAGGCAGGTGGGAAGGACAAATGGAAAAAGGAGACAAAGAAACCAAAGGGATAACAAAGACCAAAATAAACCCACAAACAGGTTTGGAAAAGGCTCGGCACAGCCCAGCAGATGAAGAATGGCTGGGAGACCCAGTCACGGATGGGGTCGGCTGCCTTGTGGAAAGCCGGGGATGCCGAGAAGAAAGGATGCTTGAGGAGCAGCCTCTGCATCGCAGCTCAGCTTTGTTCTTATTTTGTGTTGGGTTTTTTCATTTTGCCACCTCTGCTAGCTCAGAATTCCAGCTGTTGTGAGCAAGCAGGCCGGTTCATTATCCCAAGCCACGGCAGCTTGGAGGCTCCCGACCATGCTACAACAGGAATTTGTCAGGAGGGGAAAATCGAAAGTGAGACAAGCCTGGGAAGCGGCAGGACTGCTCTCTCACCCCTTCTCCCTGGGTTTATAAATACAGAGTAAAAATTCAGCACAAAGCTGATTTAGATCCATCATTAGGTTTCAGAGTCAAACACCAGCAGAGAAAGGGTTTAATAAACTTCCTGGAGGAGAACAAGCGAAATCCACCCAGCATGCTCATTCAAGGTCTCAAATGACTTCTCCAGCCTCCCAGTGATCCCTGCTCCAGCTTTTCCTCCCACCTCCTCCCCAGTACAATGATGCATTGCACCTTGACCACGCAAGGAAGCCATAAAGCAAGTCTGAGGGATGGGGCAGAGCAAGACGAATGGATTTAATATCAACCTGAACGGAGCACGGGCTATCGCACCAAATGAATTATTCATTTTGGATTCAATAACAGCCTCCATTTCACATTGACCCACAGCTCACCTGGGCACAAGGTGCCAAAGAGGATGGGGCAGGCAGTCTCATCAGGCCATCACCCAGTTGAGAGCAATATGACTTCACACCAGCAAGGAGGTCCATAGTGCCAAACCCCAATGAGCCTGGGACGGAGACAAATAAACGATAAAGAAGATCTCCCTCCCTCCCACCTCCATCTTAGCATTGTGGTGGTAACGTCCCCCCCATCACTCTGACCCTAAAACACAGTGATAATCTCTTCGGGACTTGAAATACCCCCGATGAAGACTGCGCTCTGCCTCTGCCTTTCACGAATGGCTAAGTGCCGATAAAAGCTGGTATTAATGAATCCCTCAGCGGCCCCGAGCTCTGCTGTCAGCACGAAACCGCTCCGGTCTAATAGCCCCATGATAGGCACAGCCTCCATCCCAAGGGGTGGGAGGGATGAGAGAGGGCTGGGGGAGCTAAACTATTCAATCCTATTTTTGTCCCACCACTGAGGAATCAAACCCATTTTCTCAGCCTTGAAATACCGAGGGATTTTCTTTTTTTTTTAATCTTAGTGACAATTCCCCCAGGCTTGTTAAGTGGCTCCTCGCAGGCTGATGAAGGCTTTGAGCAGATGTCAGGAGCACAGGCCTCCCAGGAACCAAGGTGCAATCCTGGAAGCATCCCTGTGAGGAGAACCCAGCAGCTAAATGAGGCAGGGGAATCCAACCCCTTCAAGAGGGCATGAAGCCAAAGACAGAACCGATAAATTATTATTTCCAAAGCATGCAATGTGCCATCTCCTGCCCACCAACCTTTATGAAGGACAGCAGCACGCTCAGATCTTCACTCATGGTCTCTAAGGTCCATGGGGACACAAGGAGGAACTTCATGGCCAAAGGGTGCACATGAGCTACCAAGAAGCCAGAGCCCAACCCAAGGTCAGATTTTTACTCAAATGCAGTTAACTTTCCAACAACCCTAATGTAAGTCCTGGCTCAGGTTTTAGGATCAGTTTTAGTGAACTTCCAGGAAGCCCTGGCATTTTATGGGTTTTGTGTTCCTTGCCAGCACTGAGCAGGACCTTCAAATGTAGAGGTTCCACTCACCATCCCAGTCTTTTGTTCTTCCCCCTGACGTGGGAACTGGGAAATACCCTTAAAGGATTGGGAGAGGGAAGTTATCAGAGCTCTGCTCTGGAGACAGCCCCTGACAGTGCCCACAGGATCATCAAAAAAGCATGGTCCCGTCATCACACATGCTTGATGCCATTTAACTACCTGCTTGGTCTGCACCCATGGTGTGCTTTGGTGCTTTTCAGGATCCCAAATGCTGCTGGCTGATCCATGAGAACATTTAAACCCCCAAGACCTCCCAGGATCCTGAATTTTCCCCTCAAGAAGCCTGAATGCAAAGCGTGCCCCCCATGCAAAGGCAAAACACTGGCTGGGAGCTCCACAGAGCCCATGCTCATGCAGTGTGAGGGGTTTCTCCTTTGGCATCAGCACTGCCATCGGGAGCAGGAGCACAGTCAGAGACAGATGCTGCGGCACAGAAAACTCAACAGATTCCCATTTCACGGCGTTCTGCTTGGTGCAGCTTCAACAGCATGAAAACATCACAACCGTTCTGGGGTTTGCACAAGAAAAGGAAACAAAACCACCATGGAGATGGGTCTAATGCTCACCTTGAGCAGGTTTGCTCCCATGCCTCTCATGTCTGTCTGCATCCTCTGCCCTGTTCTAAACTACGAGCATTGGGTAGGTGCAACATGTTCCTCCCAGGGGTTAGAGGCACTCAAGACCTCAACCTCCTTCACTGCCCCAACTGGCAGCAGATAGAAAGGTCAACACCACCAAAACCTGCAGCAGTTTTAGATTATCATTGTTTACCTACGTTTCTGATAAAGTGACATTATTTCCCAATTCCAGTCTTTAGCTACAATTAGTATTTATTTTTCCATTATGAGAAAATGTCATTTTGCCATAAAACCATGTGCACTATCTGTTTGTTTATTCAATAGTGGAGGAACATCTCGCCAGAAACACTCCAGTTTGCAAAAAGCTCTCCCTCCAACAGAGCACTTCAGCTCCTCATGGGAACAGACCACCTCCTTGTGGGAACAAAACCACATTCAGGGTCAACCACAAAACTCAACTAGTGATTCTGCTCATTGTGAAAGCAAGCTATGAGTGCATGGATTCTGGTGGTTCCCTAGTTGTTTAAGACGTGGCATAGGAAGGCATCACTGTTCCCACCTTGGCTTGATGGGAATGTGGCTTTTCACAGTAAAAACCTACACAAGGTCCCAGCTTTAAAGTAAGTGAACAAACAAGTTTCTCCATAGCTTGAATCCCAGCTTTGCCACTTTCATATATCTGGAATTAGAGGTGGAGAAGAAACACCATGGTAGCCACCTCAGGGAGCATCACAGCCAAGCCTGGTGCTACATGTGCTGCCACCTGCACAAAAGAAGTCTAAGTCAGACCTACTGTCACTCTCTTCCCTAAAACCATCCTAAAGCACTTTGACACCTGCCTTTGACCTTCTTGCCAATCTTTCCTTCACCTGGCGGTGCCCACCTTCTAGGAGCTATTTGGAAAGTGCCAATGAAATGGGATTAGCTTCTCATGCAAAAGGTCCTCTCCTCTTCCCTCCTCCCAAGCAGCGTACAAAAAATATACCTTAATTTGAGAAAGGAGAAGGAAAGGGCAGCAAGTAAAGCTAATAGAAAAAAAGTAATCCTCCAACAGTATTTGGGAAATATTCATCAGAACGGTGAAAGGAGATGAAAAGCAGCGAGCACTATTTCCATATTTATAACCCTGCGCTGTGGAAGACTCCAGCAGACAGCAGCACGCTGGTGGCGTGACCGAGGGAACCCAAAAAAAACCCAGCAAATAATTCCAATTAATGCCGAGAATCAGAGCAGCTTCGCGGCAGCCGGACCCGACGGTGGCTGCCTTAGCTCCCACAGCATTGCTGGCAAAATAACGAGGCAGATGAAAGCGGCTCAGCCGGCAAGCACCGGCCCAAGCGGCACTTTGAAGGCAGCAGATCAGAGAGGTGGCTTCCAGCAGGCTCGCGGCAGCAGCTGCGCCGCTGCCCGCATCCTTGCCGAGCTTGGCCGCTGACTGGAGTGCACCAAGAAGCCACAGGTCGATCGCTACTCCCAAATCCCTGCCTGGCTCCTGGATCAAAACCACTTTAGGGCAGGGAAATTGCGCAGAACCGATTTCACCACAGATATTGCCCAGAACAGCTTGTTTGGGGATCAATATTTTGTTACACAAAGCTTAGAAACAACAAAAGTGCCTTGTTACCCAAGGCCAACCTTACCTTTGCAAGCCACATTGTTCTCCGGCTCATAACCAGCCTTGCAGGTACAGCGGCCAATGGGGACCATCCACTCCCCATCCCCATTGCAGTACAGTTTGATGGGCACGTCCACCTCCTCAGCATTGGGGATGCAGGTGCCACGGGCAGTCACTAGAGAGGTGCTCTCTGCTCCTGTCATCGTCTCCGGGAAGATGGCAAAGTTCTGCACCACACTCGGGCACTTCTTGAAGAAGACCCTGACGGACAGCAGAGACATACAAGCCCCATAGTCCTGGAAAGCCAGGTAAAAGCCATTGCGGGTCAGGGGCCCAAAACTTCTTACTTCTGTGTTCACCTTCATCAACCTGCCACCAAAGTCCACCTGGGAGAAGCTCTCGTCAGCAGCAATGGTGTCCACTTTGAGGTAGGGTGCCTCCGTCCAGAAGGCGGACTTCTTGGTGGCAATGACAGAGTCTGTCTCGTAATAGTAGAGGTTGAAGGTCTCCTTGCATGAGCCAGGGACATTGGGAAGGCTGCTGCAGTCCCGCACAGTGAAGCGCATCTCGGTGTAGATGCGGTGAGCTCCACGCCGGTTGATGAACGTGGTGAGGAGCCAGTTGTTCTGGTTGGGCTCGAAGACGTTGCATACCTGGTACGTACGGATGGTATTGAGGTTTTCGTCGTAGCCACTGACCTCTTCCCACTGCAGAAAATGGAAGGGAGAAGTGATGAGAGGGAGGTAGAAGGACTGGTGGTGGCCCATGAGCCATGGAGATGCCGCTCACTCTGCACAGGGCAGGGAAGGGCTGAAGGAGAATCCCAAAGCCCCAGAAGGGACTAGGAACATGGTTGTGGACACACAACATGATGCACCTGCAGAAACACCACCCGGGCCAGCACTAGGAGAAACCCTCACCCTCTTGCCCCTGCATGCCCCTCCCATTGCTCCTAGCTGATGCTGAAACATCTTTTCAGTGGGCAATCAACTTAGATGCCCTGAGAAGACATAAAAATGGGAAGAAAGATAGTCCAGGCACCCAGAGGCAGGAGAGAAAACAGCACACAAGGCTATGGCTTCATTAAAGCCCAAGTCAGCACGTGGGCTGGAGAGCGAGCCTGACCCCAGGCTCTCAGCACAATGGGATCATTTCCCCCAGCAAAGAAAACTAACTAAATAAAACATTACCGCAGCAGAGAGAGAGAATATAGATTTGCAATTCGATTTATAGAAGGGCATTAATATAATCCAGGCTACAATTTCAATTAAGGGACAGCAGCAAACTGTGAATAGTCTATGATGGCATTAGAGTCCTACAGATAGATTTACAACCTCATAATCCATTCATTTTAACTAATCCATGTTTACAGTCTCCTCATAACAGCATTATTCATATGGCAATCTTTAAGCAGCACTGTGAATATCATGCATAATTTCCAGGAGCGATGCTATAGCAGCACTCATGTGTGTTTGCTTACGTTGGGACACAACCGCAGACGGGGGATGCCAACACGCCCTGTCACATTGAGTCTTCGTGAAGAGCTGATGTACCACAACGAAACCTGCAACCTTATAGATTTTTGCCCTCTTCCATTTTTCATTAAACAACCACATTCCTCATCCACCCCCCAGGCTTCCCCTGGTAAACCACAGCCCTGACGTACAAAACCGCGGGTTTTTATTTCGTTTTCAAATCAGAGTCCTCTACATGCTGCCAGCAAGCACAGCAGAACGCTTGCTCCCAGGTCCACCTACTCGGCTCCACCAAGTTTAAGCAAAGATCACAGCTCAAGGTTGCACACCGCTGTTAAGCAGTGTTTACCAAACCAGCAATAAAAACCGAGCGCTCTCCCTTTTCATCCCACACCATGAAAGCACTGCAAAAACACCTCTCCACCCTGGACAAGACGTGCAGATTCAATGCCCTTTCATTACCAGACATCCTGTCACATGAGAAAGCTGTAAGGTCCTCCCCAACTGAGGGAGCTGATGTTGTGTTCCATTCCCAACTGGGCTTTGCATTACAGCCCTGTCATCCAATTAACACCAGACGAGCTCTCTTCCAGCACTCACCCGCCAGCATAACACTGACCCCACTGCTTCCTTGTCTTTGCTGTAGGAATCCTCCTCTTCATCCTGCCCACCGGCTCCTGCACCCCAGCTGGGTGCACAGCAGGACACCTGATCCACCATCCTCTTACTCATGGTGCCCACCAGGGAGCCGGCAGCTCCTGCGCTTTGCTGCTTTTTTTGGAGGGGTTGCAAACAGAGCCCCAAAATTCAGAGCCAAAAGCTGCAGGTGGACTCTGTCATGCTTCAGGCGCCCAGCACACAAGGCTGCCCGTGGCTGTGAATGACATGAAATGGCACTTGGAAAACCCTCAAGAGGGTCTGGGGACAGATCCTGATGTTCCCTTGGCCATCCTTTGGGTAGAGCACTCCTGCAACCAAGCACTGAAGAGCAGCAGGTCCCCATGGCTCAAAGGCCCAACAACTGCTGCCATCGATGCTTTAACAGAAACAAATGCATTCTTTTTACAAGATCCCACTAAATAATGCACAGGGAGCTGGGGATTAAGACCATGGTCTTCTCCATCTCCGCTGAAATTTACAGCACATCCATTGGGGAGGGGAGAGCCCATGTCCTGCTGGAGCCAGTCCCTGGGGACCACAGTCCCTGCTGCCTGTCTTGGCATCTGTGCCCCAGAATTAACATCAACAGCCCTACCCGAGCCCCCACACACATCTGTGAGCCAGGGTGAACAGTCAGTCTCAGAGCTCAGCACATCACAGGGCAATGCCATCACCCAGAAGGACCCAAAGTCTGCACAGAGCCTGTGTCAATGGCAACCTCTGGGTCAACAGAGGTGGCTTATCAAACCCCTGTACCTCCAGCTCCAAGAGAGATAAGAGATTTATAGAGAGCTGCTGCTTTTCTCCCTCTTGTTTCTTTGCTTCTCTTTCTGGTTCCTCTCTTCTTCACTTGGTCCTGCAATGCTATGGCTTGTTACTAAGCCCCAAAGCAAGGCTGCCAGTGCACTCTCATTTGTTGGAAGGAGGAAAGCAGGGCAGAGGGGAAGCTTTGGGGTTTTTACCTGGGCTTTCAGCAGCCTGGGCTGAAAAATAGCACAGCCATAGAGGGGCTGCTTTTGGGAACTGAAGACTCAAAAGAAGAAAAGACCAACTAAATTTGGGGACTTCATTGATTCCAACACAAGCAGAAACCCTCATATGTATCTTAGCATCTCTACACTAGGCTGCTTGGATGAGCCACGGTCTGCAAACCCTCCCTGTCACCCACACTCTGGACAAGCCTCACCTAAATACCGGCCGTTACCACTGGACAAGCCAAGAAATAACACAAATCTGCCCTCAAATATTTGTTTTGATCTCTTAAATGGGACAAACCCTAAAACTCAGCGCTGTAACCAGGAAGTTCGTAACGACTACTGCATGGCTGGGGTGCGAGGAATACACAGCTTATTTTCCAGCGTGCAACCTACTCCAAAATCTGTCTTAGCTGGGACATGACACTGTAGTGGGTCTGGCTGAGCTGGTTTTCCCCATAGCAGCCCTCACAGTGCAATGTTTTGTGCTGGGAGCTAGAAGGGTGTTGATAACACACCCGTGTTGTGACTACTCCCGAGCAGTGCTTGCACAGCACCAAGGCTCTTCCCAACATTCCCCCTCAGTGGGATGGGGTGGGCGAGATCTTGGGAGGGGACACAACCAGGACAGCTGACCCAAACTGACCAAAGGGATATTCCA
>VZZY01011910.1:759609-788242 GCA_013400335.1 Eurystomus gularis | reverse complement strand
GGGAAAAAGGAAGGGCTGATAGAGCGGCTTGGTGGGCACCTGGTGCTCAGCCAAGGTTAACCCACCACAGACACCTACAGGGGGTTCACTCTAGGAGTCCAAAATACACCTTAAGATGCTCTGTATCGAAGCGTCTGATGCTACAAAGAACAGCCCGGTCCATGAGCAAGGGGACTTGACAGTGGAAGTCACACTCTCCAACACGCGCTACAGACTGATCCTATGACTTTTAAATAAAGGACATGGTATTTTAAAATACTTTGTGGAATATCTAATAGGCACTCCTGTAAAGGAGAAGACTGACCAGAATCTCAGAGGAGCAAGAGCTGGATGGATGCAAGGACAGACACAGAGGGATGCAGGGATGTGGGCTGGGAAGATGCTTCTCTCTGCTGCTCGATAGAGTGTGATTCCACCATGCCTTACAACACAAGCTCCCCGCCTGCCTTGCATGGGCTTTCAGTGACAGCAGCTGCAAGCAGCTATTTATACCCCATCTCCATCACCTGCACGCAGCCCCCCTGCATTTTGCCAGCAATTTCTCTGGGCCTACATTTCTTCCAAAGCAATTCAGTGGCAAAGCCCCACGTTTCAAGGGCCCCTGACATGCCTGGGGAGGATTTTGTGCCCACTGCATGTGTGGTTCAGCTCTGGTGACAGTGAGCAACCTCATTTCTTTTAAGGACCTGGCCAAGACAGACACTCCCTCACAAAGATACAGGCTGGCATCCTTTCCCCTTTGGTGCCACGTCCTGGAGGCCCTGAGGACAGACCCCACCGCTATATCCACCCCTATCCAACCAGCTGATGTCCCACCACGATGCTCATCCATCAGCTCGCACCCCCTCTCCCCCGGCTCTGTCTCTCACTTTCTCTGCCAGGGGAATGTGAGTCAGGTTATTTTATGCTTCCATTCCTCAAAGGCTCATATTATATAAAAAAGATGTTTTAAGTGCCTCAGGGTGTTTTGTTCCTCATTACTTCATAAAAGTGACATTAATAGCCAGGGAAGAGCACTGCCGAGTGCAATTACGGATGACGTTCCAGGTATGAAAGCTGTTTTGAGCCTGCTAATGTTTCCTAATTACAAGCCTTTTGGCACAGGGAGAGGGAAGGCACGCGCGGGGGATGCAGAGTGGTTACGGGGCCGGACCCTTCACCTGGGAGGAGGACAGGCATGAGAGGAGAACACACAGGGATGGAGAAAAGCTCCATCTTTGCTGAGACCCTGGGACCGGTTCAGGGAAGGAACCCTCAGCCCTGGGCCAGCCGCACAGCTCAGCACAGCGATGCCCTGGCAGCCCCACGCCAGCCCAAGAGGGCACTGCTGCTCCCACTGCAACTTCCCTGGCTCCCCACCAGTGTTGTAAGATAAATAGCATGAACCCCATGACATCTGGGAGAAACCTTATCAGCTGGGCACGGGGAACCCAAGAATCAGCTGGGCAAGGGGCACTTACCCCCGAAGGAGGGTTGGCAGTCCAGCCTAGCTCGGCCGTCGCCGTCCGCGTATCCATCAAAGTTTCTGAGGAAACACAAGAAAAGGAAAGCAAACTAGTTACTCCCAAAGGTTTTGATGACATTATGAGCACAGAGCCGCAGAAAAACATTTACTTGCTTTCACAGAGCATGCATCTGACCCTTGGAGCTGCTGAGAAATAAAGCAGCAGGTGCCCCAATACATCTAATGAACTCCAGGCAGCTTCATTCTGGAGCAAACAGTCCAGGACAAGACTCTGCAAAGAGTCATGGCCAGAACCCAGCCCACGCTGTCATCTCTGAACCTCCCAAGCCTAGAAAAGGAAAATAGCATTACCAACTAAAAATATTTTTTAAATTAAGAAGGATGCCACATTTTGTGGAGTCACTACATGCATGTACAGAACCCCGTCTAAACCCAAGCAGCAGGTTTGCATTCATTCCCTGGAAGCAGCAAGAGGCTGGGGGAAAGTCTCCTACCATAGGCAGAGCCTACACTGTTCCCCAGTGCCCCCACACAGGCTTTTCAGCAGGTCCCATCCATCTCACAGCTACTTGCTTCACTCCACAATGCTAGACATCCCATTTTATGCACTAAGTCTGTCTGGTGCCCCGAGTTGTCACCGCAAACAGTTATTATTTGCCAGAGTGATTTCCAATATGCAAACAAAAATCACGTTGTTGGAGCGATGTTCCTCTGCTGGGGGTCTTTTGCTGGAGGATTTGGTGGGAAATATTTAAAAGCTGTAATACAGCTAACAGTTCCCTACTTTTATTCTGTAAAAAAAAAAAAAAAACCAAACCCAAACCAACAAAACACAACAAGAATAATAGTGAGAGCAACAACATATAGAAACAGATGGGGAAAATCCTCCAGGTTTTATTTATTTGTTTGCAGCAAGCAGACATGCAGATTAATTTCCTCAATTCTTGTGTCTCGACCAAATGGGAGGGGGAGATGTGTCACCGGCAGCTGGCATAGCTGAACATCCCTTGTTCCTCCCCTTTCCTGCACGGTCCCAGGTACTCACTGCCGCTTTGCAGCACCAGGAAAAGCGGGGCAAGCCAGAGAAATAAAGGTCAGGAAATAAAAATCAGCCTAGGAATACGAACTGCTGTCGCACTGCTGCTTTTAATCTCTCCACGCCCACTCCAGCAATCACAAGTGGGAAAGGAGACTCCTATTAATCTTCCCACCCCTCCCTTTGCTGGCCGCCCCAGGATGGGAAGCTGGAGAAGCGTGACCGGGAACTCCACACCCTGCCACAAGAGATAAACGTTCCCCGCTCCCGAAATCCCCGCCGGAGCTGCCAACCCGGCCTGGCTCCCAGAGCTAAGCAGGGCCACAGAGGCAGGGAGAGCAAGGCAACCCTTCTAGTGAAGAAGCAAAAAGGCGCTTGGGAGCTTGCAAAGATTCTGCAGCCCTAACCAGTCCCAGAACGCTGCTGTGAGACTATCACGAGGGCTTCAAAGCCCACAGCCCCCTGCACCCACGGTTTGCATGTGCCTTGCATGGTGCCAGCCCGTTCCTGCTCACAAGGCCCTCACAGAGGAGATGTTTTGCCCCCAGTCCACGCAGGGAAGAGAAAAGCATGGCGGCCTTCATGCTACCACAGCGTGGCACTTTACACAGTTTCAGTCCCTTTCTGTTTGGCAGAAGCCAGCTAAAAATGATGCATCCCAGCTGCAGCTCCTCCCTGGCCTCAAATGGAGCCAGGGGCTTGTGCTCCCGATCTCCAGCAAGTTTCTGCTCCCACTGCCCTCTGCCTTCCCACCATCACCGAGACTTCATTCCCTTGCAACAGCCCCACGCCTCACTAAGCAGCCATTAATCCTCACTACGGCCCTTCAGATAAGCAGGAAAGCGTGTCCACGCATAAATGGATACGATGGTGGAAACAAAAGGCTGTGCAAACATCTCCCAGTCCCCTGTCCCGGAGGGGCTCTGTGGGCAGCGATGCTCTGAGAGCCCCCAAAATGCTTGGTGTCTTTCCCCCACAGCAAAGGGGGTGTCCTTGTGCCATGCAGGGGAAACTGAGGCAGCAGAAGCCAGGGCGATGCAGGGAGCGTGGCCAGGGTGGGACCCAGACCCAGCTCACCCACTCTCTGTGGTAAGTAAGGACACGCTCCATTACAGGAAAGGCACTTCTTGCAAGGGTTTATTCAGAAAGGATTTTCACTCCATCATCTCCCTTCCTGCTCCACGCACTTACAGCTTCCTTCCCCAGGCGTTGCTTTGTTGGTTTTTTTTTTAGTGAAACGATGACAGAGGAATGTAGTTTTTATTAAGTACAGCCACGGCGCAGGACGGTAGCACGCGAGGACCAGCTCTGCTCCAAGGTGACATCCACCAGGACCCCTCCCCGCAGCCCCCTCCCAAAAACCTCACCCCTTCCCTCCTGTTCTGCTCCTCCCTAAAGCCTCCACATTTTGGAAAGAAAGCAGGAAGGCACAGAAGCAGCTCCTGAAGCAGGAGACTTCAAAGCAACTAAATAAAGAAAGAAATAAATGAATAAATTGAAAACAACCACAGAGAAGCTTTCACTTTGGAGTTTTCCGGAGTCCCTTAGGACTGTGTGGCCTGTGGCCAGGGATGTTGCGGCTCGCAAAGCTTCCACCACAGACATACAACTTGCACTTCACCAGCTCCATGTTTCTAAAGCAATTTTCAAACCAAAGGAAAAAGAGGGCTGAAAGCCACCGCTAAAAGCCTGACCCTCTACAGACCACTTCCTGCTCAGACCCTGCCCTAATTCCCAAGGACACTGCCATAGACAAGATCCATAACCTGGCAAAATAATTTGGTGGGGTTTTTTTGTTTGGGATTTTTTTTTTTTAAATAAAATCTAATGGTGAAACCATCCCTTTCTGCTCAAATTCCCGCTGAGCTCACCCAAGCCCCATGACTGCAGAGGTACTGGCACCAAAAGAACTTGGCTGAGCAATTTCCCATTGACCTCTGCTATTTCCTCTTGGAGGAAAATTTGGATTTTACTTCATTTTCTGGGACATACGAGTGATACCATGACCCTGGGGAAACCCCACAGGGACATTTATGGCCAGGTCACTTGGGGCTAAGGCTGCCAAGCACCCTCCTTCAACAGGGTTTGCAGAAGATGGTGCCCTCTTGCCCCACGCCCTTGCAGAGAAAGGGAGCACACGATGAGGTTCCTAGTGCTCACGCCTCAATCTCTGGGCTGCAATATTGCTACCGGTGGGGTGACAAAGGGATCACCATCCCCCTCAGGCATACATCGCTTTGGAGCAGGCAAAGGAGGGGCAGGCAGTAAAATCCCTTTGCTCTGCCTGCTAACAAGGGGATTACTACAGACCAGTGTCTGAGCATCATTAATCTGTGGAAAAGCCACACAGACACCTCACACCTCTCCTCCCACACTCCTCTTGCCTGCTTCAGCCTGCTGCGAGGACCAGTTCTCTTTATTTGGCACTGGGTATCAATTAAACACACCCCCCAGGGGTGTCAGCACAGGGGTACATCATCTTCCTATGCCTCCTGCATCCAGCACAGCATCATTAGCCACATCAGGTGAACCACATGCTGCCTTTCCACCTCCATCAGCCAGTCCCCGCATTTTCACTGTGCCTGCAGACAGGCTCAGTGCCCAACAGGCAAACGAAGGCGAGATGCTGCCCTCCCCTTGTCTGCTCAAGGTACCACTCCTCCAGCAACTCCTTCCACACCTGACGGTGGGCACAGCAGATGCCTAGGGCATGCTCTGCCCAGAAGGGAGCTCAACACACTTGCTTGGAGAAGTCTTCGGGACCAGAGCCTCTGCCAAAGGCAGCTGACCAGGCTGAAGCCCTCGTGAGGGGTAAGCTGAGCTCTGCTATGGAGAGCTGGGCTCTCTTAGAGTGAAGAATCTTCAGCTGTATACAGTAGATTTTCTTTAATGGACACATTACTTTAAACTAAGCCTTCACCATCTGTTCCAGTCCCTAATTATCAATACAAAAACAAACGTCTACTCACAATTACACTCGTAACGAGTAAAGATGCCAGCAATTAGAATGCACCAGCATCCTTGCCGCCGAGCAGCGCATCCATCTGTGATGGCACTCGTGCGATCCAGGCAGGGTGGACTCGCTGCCATCCCGGGCTCCCCACACCATCCCAGGCAAAGCGGGGAGAGATGGGGCCAGAGCCGATACCAGCGGCAGGATAAGCTGCATCTCTGAGGAGCAAAAGGTAGGCTGGCGTCACTCAAGCAGCAGGGAGAAAGTAAGATATTTAGGGTGAGAGCAGCCAGGCACGGCGCACAGCAGCACGGGAGACTTCATTTCACACCAGCTGATGGTGCCTTGCCAACAACCCTTCCCATCAGGATTTAAGCCTCTTCCAGGAAGACCCTTCTGAACCAGCCTGAAATGAAGCTGAACTTATCTCCTGAAACCCTCACCCTGAAATCCGTATTTCATATTTCCCCAGAGCAGAGGGCTCCTGCCGAGTCCCACCATGGGAAGGTGAGACTTCTCCCTGGCATGGAGCAGGGTCTGGCCACGGGCAGAGCAAGATGGAGGCAGGGAGGCCAAACCAACTTCACTGTATTTTAACATTGCCATCTGCAAAGAAAGAGATACGACAACAAATTTTCTGCTCAGGGAGGTCACAAAGAAACTTCTACAAGTGCTGCACTCCTCAGTAGATGCCTTGGGAACACGGTCCCTCTCCCAAAGCAAGAAGTAGCAGCTCTCAACTCCTGCAAGATGATAACGGCAGGAACCAGCCTAAGGCACTCGAAAGCAAATGCTTGGGCATATGCAAAGAGATACAGGCACGTCTAAGACGACCAAGAGGAAAAAGATAGAAATTAAGCAAAATAAGGAGAGAGGAGGCTTGATAACAACAGATGGGTAGAGGGAGATTTGGAAAGGATGCCAGCTGCTGGAAATAAGGCCCCTGAGATGCGTGGGGAACGGAGAGGTGCATGTCGATAACTGAACCTTCAGACGGAGCAGGGAGACGAGAGGGCAGTCATCGAGGGAGGGACAGCATGTTCATGGCTGTGCAGAGCTCTGGTCTGGGGTCCAGAAAGGCAGAGGATGCTCCATGAGTAGGATCTTCAGAGACTCATCCCCATGTGCCCTTGCAAAGCACAAAGCAAGCGCCGATGGCGTCAGCGTACGGTCCAGCCCCAGGGCACATCTCCTGGGCAATCCTGGTCCCATAGCATGACTGAAGGAGAACAACAGCTAGATGATTTTTTTCCATAAGCAAAGCACCGTATTTTCCCCTCTATTTCATGCTCATAAATGCCAAGCTTTCTTCCTACCCCCTCTTTCTCTCCTGAGAGCTTCAGTTAAATCAGCCCAAGGCAAACGCACAGCTTGGGAAGCTTCTGTCCAAGTTTGGTGACATTACCAGAGAAAGGGAACAATAGAGAAACCGAGCCAAGACACTTTATTACAAAGACTAGTGCTAAATAACATTAACTGCTATGATGCCACGAGCTCTGCCTTCCCACGGTCATTGTGATTTCAAGCCAAGCCCAGACTGCATCATGGCTTTCATTGTTTCTACCTATACGCTTGTGGTTTTCACCGCATCTCTCAATGTCAATGGAAAGAAAGTCCCACAGGTGCCAGGAGAACAATTTGAATTGAATTCTCACTATTCCCCACGGATGAAGGGGTTCAAGCACACATCAGGAGGTTGCCTGAGTAATTCCAAGTTGTCTCCATGACCAGGCTTCTGACCACAGCATCCCAGAGACATGGTCCAGGTTTGCACATGCAAGGTTTCAATATATCCTGAACTTCAGAGACTAAGATGGGGAAAAGCAGGAACAAGATCCATTAGGCTTTGCCACAGGGAGAGAGGTGGCAAGCTGCTGGACACACATCCCACCCAAAAAGTCTCTTCTGCAGGAGGACTCCCCATCTGGTTCTTGCTCCTAACAGGAAGGAAGCACCACTGCTCACTCCTTGTGCCACTAAGGAGCCGGCGGCTGTGAACGACGTGACATCTCCCAGACGGTTTAATTACGGCACTGGAGAGGCGGGCAGGGTAAGAGCAGGATCAGCCTCCCCTTTGATAAGCGCTGCTCTTCTTAACAGTTTCCTGAGAGCTCCAGCTTCCAAAAAGCTGCTTACGGTATCTATACACTTTCAATCAAAAATATTACAGCAACAACTAATTACGTCCCATCATTCCCATGGCTCTCTGCCTTTAATGGTGCATTTTGCTGCTACAGAACGATGGTGAAACTGCTCTAGAAGTGCCTAACGAGCTCTCCCCATCAATCTCCCGCGGATTCGTTATGAAGGATTACCCACCAAATAACAAACCCAGTTGAGAAAGGATGCACTAAACAACAAAGCAAGTCAACGTGAAACATTTTCTGCCTGCATTTGAAAGGATACTGCCGATGGTTTGGGGTCTGTATGAACCTCTCAGGGGAGAGGAGCAGCCGTGCCTGCTCTGCAAAGACATCTCAGCTGTGACACCACTGTCCACAGCCACCAGCCAGCATGAGATCCCGTGATGGCCAAAAAAAACCCTGCTTTTGGTTGGGAAGGGAAAGAATTTATACATATCAGCTGAGGATGAGCATGCTGTGTCAATTTGTGATGGGATGCATTAAGCTGCGGCCGCACAGCACAGCCCCGGACCTCCTCCGGGATCTCCCGTCAATGGCATGGATTTCAGCGCGCAATGAAGATGCATCGCAGCAGGGCAGGCGATAACTTAATGAAGCTCAGATTTGGGGGTGTTTGCTCAGCAACTATATAACAACTTTATCAATAAACCGCTGCCTGCTGCGACTGCAGGATGAAACACTCTAATTACAAGCCGCAAACGCTATCCATATCAGGATACAGTAAATTGAAATATGCTGGCTGATGTGTCTGAAAGTGCCCAATAAAATACCTGCTCAAATTTTTGCAGGCGTACGTGCGTACACACACGTGGAAAACCCAGCGTATTATGCAAGAGAAAAGCACAGACAAAAACCCCTCTGCCAAGCCCCGCACCCAATATAGGCTAAAAAAGTTCAGGAGGTGATGTAATGTTTGGACCATAAGGACCAAGTCCCATTTACTAACACTCACTTCTCCCCGCAGGCCATGCAGAGGAGACCCAGCCCCAGCATCTCCTCTCTGTTCTCATGCTTGGAAGGGGCTTGACCCAGCACGGTACGTGGTGTTGGACGAGCTCAGTCGGAGCCATACAATCCATTTATCATAATCCTGCTGAGGAGAGATACAGTAAATCAAAGAGACAACCTGCCTGCAAATAAATTACAGGGGAGGGAAAGAGAGGGAGAGGAATAGAGAGGAAAGGAGAGAGAACTGCAGAGGGAGAGATAAGAGGGAGGGAAGGAAACCACAGAGAATTACCAAAAAAAGCATGCATCCCAGGGAAAAAAAAAACAAAGTGGACCAAATCAAATATAAAGATAAGAGAGAAAAGAGAGGGCTTTCAATACCTTTTGTTTTCCAAGTTGTAAACCTATTTTAGAAAATTTGGGAACAAGTTTTAATCCACCAAGCTCAGACCAGACATTGGAGGAAATGGGAAAACCTCAGGATGGCATGTTACAGGCAACCCAATATTTTCGCAGTGCAAGGACCTCATTCACTCCCATGGTGACAAAGTAGTTGCCGATATCATACTTTATATAACTGAACACAGGTCACGGATATACAAAATCCACACCAACTATACGCACCAATCATTCTACATACACAAGTATTTACAGATGGGTGCAGATGCATTTGGCAACTCCAAGTCAAGCAGCACTAAGGGCTCAGAGAGCACGTTAATGAATGCTCTGGCCCACCAGGACAGACCCGGTCATCCCAAGAGCCCAGCTTCTTCACCAGACCACCACCAGAGGAGCAATCCAGAGCTGCAAGATGACAAGGCTGTCTTTCAGGAGAATGTTTTCCAGAACAATGTCACTATGCATTTAAATCCTCATCTTTGCTTTCTCGAGGCTGGGTTGCCAGCAAACATCTCTGAATGCCACAGCCTGCCCTGAAAATCACCGTATGTCAAGCTTGGCAGTTACTCATTTCATCCTCCAGAAAATGTGGAAGAGGAACTTAGCCACCCAAGGATGGGCAGACGCTTTCCCAGAAACCCTAACCTCCAAAAAAGCTTGCAAGGCTGCCCAGAAGAAGTAGCACCCTCCAAACCTGAGGTCCAGCTAAGTGCTGTGAGGTCTGGCCTGAATGAAGGATTGCTTAGGTTGGGAAGTACAATCGTCTGCTCATCACCATCCATGCTATCTATCACCACCCAGAAGCACACACTAAAGTAGATGAAGGCTGAAGTTCAGGTGCCTGAGGACACTCTGTTCCTTGTCACACAGTTGGATGGCTTCGGCACGAGCTGGACACAGCAGCCTCACATCACTGGTTTTCTTGATTGGAGACCAGCTGGCTTGGCAAAGCATCTCACCAGCCAAGTGAGCGAGAAGAATCCAGTACCCCAACCCATCATACATCCCAGGGAGAGCACCGGACCTTAAGGGATAGCAAGGATAAACCAAACATCGGATAGTGATGTCAACAATTTCATATTTTCGGCTACTTTTCTGCAGCTCACTTGGTCAACAGCCATGTACCAGCATTGGCAGCACATGGTATGCTCCAGCCAGGCTGAATGGAAGCAAGTGAGCTCACCCAAGAGAGGGACATTCTACCACAAGCTCTTCTCTCAGGAAGAGGGGGCTTGATCTTCATCATACTATGAGAAAGTAAGGAACCAGAAAAGGAGAAGGGAGGAGAGAGAGAGAGAAAGAAAAAAAAAAAAAAAAAAAAAAAGAGTAGCATTTGAGATTTCATAGACAAGGGCCATGGAAGCCTAACAAGTTCAGTGGAACCGGTCTCCTTATCAACTGGGATTCCCTTGGAAATTATAGTCTATAAACACAGAATTAGTCGACTGAAGACCGAACAGCCACAAACATCAATAGCATCTGCAATCACACGAGCTAGGATAAATTAAAAGGACGTGCAGCCTTCATGCCTGGATGGACAGGACATTGGCCTGTGGGATCACAGGGGGATCTCCCCAGCAGTGTGCTCACACATCTTACAGCTGCACCGTGCTTGGCTACAAAGCCAACCTTCAAGTCCACCAGTACAGAGGCAACGCTGGAGTAGGTACATTAAGTTTTGGTGAACTAATGCACCAGTCCTGTCCCTCCCTTTCCCTGCGGCTCTCCTTCCCCACTGGATTTATTTTGCCTTACTCCAGGATAGCCCTGCCCAAGAGGAAAGCTCTAAGAATCAAAACACTTATCCTGCATTTCCCTACATGTCATCACTTCTTTAGATTCAGGATGAATCACTGTCTCGGACCACGTTCTCCAGAAAAGCTTCGCACTCACTACAAAAACATACATCTCCTAGAGCCCTAAATCTGAAATGCCAGCCGTGCTGTCAAAGAGCTCTCACAACGAGAGATGCACCTGGCATCGTCCAGCTCCTATTTACTAGATCTTATTTTAAAATGTCAAAGGGATTCTGCATGAGCTACGAACATGACAGACTGCTCAGACGGCGAGCAAGCACCGTCAGGGGACTCGAGCTTAGCGAGCAGCATCGCTTTGCCCATGCGCACCTCCCCTCAACGCAGCCAAGTTCTTGGTGTTTCCCCCAGACACCAAATTTTAGGAGAAAAGCCTCTCTTTTCACGCAGCTGCCAGCAGCTAAAGCCAGACCGCTCAGTCGAACCAGAAACTGAATCCCCCACCAAAGTTAGAGGCTCGCAAAGAAAAATCCCCGCTCTGGACAAGTGAGCGCAGAGCGAGCGCGAGGCAAGCTCACTGGCACGTCTCCGGAACAGCACAACCGCAGCCAGATTGATCCTGTATTTTTTAATGCAGCATCTGACATGTACTAAAAGCGTTCAGGGAGGCTGGCCCATTATTTTTCAGGTGTAAATAAAAATGGAACAACAGCAACAGCATTGCTGGTCCAAAGACACATCCTGGAGATCTTCCACTAGTGCACTGGAGGTGCCGGGGAGGGAGAGGAGGGAAAGCAGGGGAGCAAGAGTCGAAATGCACACGGATGCTCTGGCTGCTGCTGGAGGTGAGAGCTCAGCCCTGGCTGCCAGAGCACAGCCGTTGAGGGAGGAGGTGGAAATATTGAACCTCAAAGGAAGAAACTGCAAAAGCTCGTCGGCAAGCGGTTCCCCGCACCGCCTCCCCTCTCGGCGCCGGCCGCTGTGCCGAGCATCGTCTCTCTGGTTTTTACACCATATGGAGTCAGCTCACGAGTGCAAATGAGGCAAAGAGCGCGAGAGGCAAAGGGAAATAAATCTGTGCCGCCGCAGCAGCGCGTGGGGCTGCCGGCAGCACCGGGAAGCCTCCGTCGGGACACAGCCAGGACAGGGGAAGGCTCTGCCTGCATCCCCTGGGGATGCCTTGGCGGAGAGCCTCGCTGCCTGCCCAGCCCTCCCCGCCATAAGGCTGGATACGTGGGAAAGGGGATGTGGCAAAGCCAACAGGTCCCTCGCAAAGGGCAAAGCGCCCTGTGAGCAGACACCACTGGGTTTTTTTGCTCTGGCTCCATGTCCAAATGCCACTTCCCAAAATGCCCTGCAAACCCAACCCTTGGCTCTCCCAGCTTTACCCAGGACTTATTTTTCTTCTCTTCTTTTTCCACTTTCAGATTTGCTCAAAACAGCCAATGGCCAAGATCTACAACTATCCTGCATCCTCTCCTGAAAATTTTACTATCAATCTCAGCCATTTTTAAGTACATATGCACACAACAGCTGGTCTGTGGAGTAAATAACAAAATGTGTTTGCCAAGATTTCTAAACGCCCGTTCACGTGAGGTGCCATACCAGCTCTTAGGGGCCAGCGGGGCTGCGTTAAACCCTCGCCTGAATATGCCAGTTGGTACCAGTGACTGCTCCTCCCTGTCTCGCAGTGCTGGCAATCGCTCCTTTGGACGATGCCCTTCAAGGGGGTGTGCAGCAGGGGCTTTGGGACCCCTCTTTGCAAGCTTTTGGCGAACTGCTGCCTGCCTGCCCTGGCTCCTGCCCAAAGGCAGCACCAGGTCTTCCAACCCATCACATCCCCTTGTGCCAGGTGTCCTGGGATCCGTATTCTGGGAGAAGTAAAACCAGAGCTGCTCTAAATTGACCTTAAATCACAACGTTTTGCTCAGGACTGTGCTTACGTCGAGCTTTTCCTGCAAGCTGCGGCGGCTGGCTGAGCTGCTGAGCGACCACAGCTCCCACCGTCCCTGGGAGGAAGAGGAGGAGGAGGAAGAGGAGGATGTTGGCAGGAGGTGTTGCTTGGCAGCCGGCCTGCCCAGCACACCCCTGCCTCCAGCCCCGGCGCCTGCGCGAGTGCAAGCTGGGAAAAGGCTCTAGCATGAGGACAGCCATCTGCGCACCGGGAGCTGTGCCAAGGCCCGTTCTGGGGATTATTCTTCCCCTCCTCATGAGGACAGTCTCCTTCCCGAGTGCACGGGTGGAGCTGACTTAACACATTGGGCAACACCTCACCAAAACACTTGGGCATGGGGTTGTAGGAAGGTAAGCAAGGAGAAGGCTACCAGAGCCACCTCCAGCAGCCTGCCTGCCTGGTCACTAGTGGACCCTCAGGAGGTTCCTGTGATCCACTGCAGGGGAGGGGTGGTCCCGGCATGACCGGCACAGCTCCATTTCACGCAGTGCCAGCTCTGCTCATTTTTGAAGTGGCACCGGTTGATAATAAACTTCCCGCTAAGCTTCTCTGCATACCGACCTCTTCTCCTGATGACACTGACCCATCCTCCCGGACTGTGGTTTCCTTACTGAAATAAATCACTTTAAGTGTAAGTTGCACTCCAGGTCTCATTACTGTTCACCACCTTCTGCGCAACAGACCTGTCACATCTTCACAAACTCTGTCACCACCAGGAGCTATTTGGGAGGGCAGGCAGGTGGGGAGAAAGCACTCACAGCTCAACAGGGTATCAGGAGCTCCCCATCCCTCTTGTCCACAGCTTTCAGGTGGCAGGCTCTCATCTTCAGCCCCGTGCACAAAAGCAAGAAAGTGCAACACCTGTGCCAAGATGGGATGATTGCACACAAATACCCAGAAGATGGAAGAATGACAGGAGCGATGGCAGATACACCTTGATGGCCAAGAGTCTTCCTTCAGCGAGGTATGTCCCTGCAGGGACATCTCCTCCAGAAGAGATGACAGAAACTCTCTCTCCTCCCGAGATTTAAAGCAGAAACACCTAAAGGAGGGGAGGAGGAAGAGCCAGGCACAGGGGCAGCAAGGAGGTCACCAAACCTTCTCAAGCACAGATCCTAAGCAGTGCCACATTCAACTCCTCATCACAGATGAGTGCTTCCAACTCCACGAGATTACTCCAGATTAATCCAGAACACAAGATCACCGTCGCACTGCACACAGTAAATTAAAAACACTGTGCTGAAACCCCGAAGGGACCATTCAGGCAATAGCAACACAAAGGCATTGTTTGCTGTCACATCACTTTTGAAAGCCAAACACTGAGAAACTAGAAAGGGAGCAATTAGGCTGCTGCTGATCTTGTAGTGTCCACAAAGACGGGTCTGTTTTGTTTTTATTGAGGAGGGAGTGTAAGTGCTGCCAGCTTCCAGATGGCCAGCAGTCCCACAAGGGGCTGGGACCTGCTTGGTATGAAAGGCCAACCCAGCCGGCAAGAAGGAGATGTGGCTGACACCTGCATCCCTGAGCATCAGCATGGCTTCGTAGGCAAAGGAGCTCTTTCCCAACGCAGTATTTGGGGTGGGGAGTGCAAAGGTTCGGGTTTCCCACCGAGTACACAACATCTATGTATATTGAGTGTGGCCATGGAGAAGCCGTGCTGCTCTCGTGCCTTCCATGAGGCCAACACTAGCGTTTGTCTCTCAATCTCTCCATCTCCCCCATTGCATCACAACTTCATAGGAAAACACCCCTTGGCTGCCCCTGTGGCCACAGCTGGAGGAGGAGACCCCCAGAGATAGTGGTGGAGAAAGCCTCCAGAGATGCATGTGAGACATCCATCACTGCCAGGAGGGACACCCCAGGTGGTCCCAGAGGCTTTGCTCAACTCTCCCACCAACCCATCCCCAAAATCCAAGCAGTCTGCTGCAGCCCAGCCTGGAGACCCCCCGTGCCCCCCTCCTTGCCCAAGGCACTTGCACACGTGTTCACGCACGCCGGCACAGAGCAGGGGGGAAGCCGCGCTGCAGAAATAACACAGGCACACAAACAAAAGAGAACAAGCCATTAATCTGGGTGAACCGAAGGAAATGAAATCATTATGTCTGCAGCTACAACATCCCGAAGAACAAATTTCCTGCCTGGATAATAAATGGATTCTTTTGTTTCACGTTGGCCCCAACCACGTGACTATCTTGGCCTATTCCTCATCCAAAACATCTTGCTGTATAAATATCCAGACGGGCTCAAATTTCAGCTGCTAAAAATATGTTTTAATTATAATAATATATAATAATAATAACAAAAAAAATGTCTAGATCTACAGGCTCCCCTTGCCTCCTAAACAACCTCTGAAGGGTTTCCAGCATGCAGGCAAGCAAATAAAAAGCCTAAAAGTTGCCAATTACAGCTGAACAGCACAAACACAATCCTTGAAGGAAAGACGGAGGTACCCAAAAGGCAGCCCTGAGTTAATGCCTGCAATAAATAAGCCCTGTTAGGAAGAGAAACGATGGGGGCACGGGCATTTTAAGCTAAGACAGCCCAAAAGTAACTTATAAGCATCTCCCAGTAGCAGGATGGGGGCCAAAGCCACATGGCATAACGATGACAGCTTGTGACCTCCAAAGCTTGGGGCTGGGCAGGTTTTCTTTTGAGTCAGGTTTTCTTCTGGTGGTTTTCTGATGCCTCACTAGGGCTTGGGATTTATTCGTTAGATGGATGGGGAATGCAAGTTCTGGACTCCCCTGGTCTGGCCAAGGGTATTAGTCGGCTGTACGAATGGCTCTGGGGGTCTCGAGGGATGCAGACCTCTAGGAGAGTTACGCGAATTACTGATTTCAACCATTCCTTTAATTTGTAACTCCACGAGACTACTCAGCTAAAAAAATTTTGCATAAATGTATTTTGCTTCTGATTTCAGCTTCTTTTTGCTTGTCTTCCCAGTTTTAAAAACACACAGCAAACACTGCAACAAGTTTCAAAACAAGACATGGTTTCGAATCCAAACATCAAAGTGCCTTAATGCAAAAAAGTCTAAATTGTTTGGATGTGAAAGAGAGACCTCCAGAAACAAGCTCAAAAAATCCCCCACAAGCTGGCAGGCAGCTAGAGGAGGAAGTTTCAGCCAAGCCCACCCTGCCTTACTCCAAATGAAAGATCTTGATGCAGTCCAGGAGAAGACAAGCACACTTCAGCCTCACATGTGGTCCCCCAGCTGCCTCCCCCTTTTAGATGGTTTTGGGGATAGTGTCTTGGGCACAAACTCTCCTGCAGTCCCCTCCACCTCAGAGAGGCAAACCCTGGGGGGGGTTTCTTCCTCCCCAGGAGAGGATGATGCACAAGCATCATCCCAGGTGAGCAGGGGACAGCAAGGAGGCTTCTTGCAGAGGTTTCCTCAGAAAGGTGCTTTTTTCACCCCAACGCTGAATGAAGGTACATTGGAAAGGCCAAGATTTTTTACAGAATGGGAATTTTTTCTCTCCAAAATATTAGTTCAGCAGAAAACATTAAAGGGCATTAACAAAAGCAGCCCCCAAGCCAGCTGCTCAAAGCCCTGCTCTCAGCCCACCACCCCATCCTCAACCACAGCTCTTATTGACTCAGGGTTGCACTCACTCTCCTCCACCCAGAGCATCCCAGAGCCAAAACCTCTTCTCTTCAAATTAAAAAATGAGAAAACCCTCATTTTGAAAGCCAGCTTGATGCGTCTCATGAGCAGAAGTTCAGTTTCATTTTCCTTTGTAGGTCACCTTTAATTTCAATTATACTTTGGATGCTGGGGAAAGTGTCCAAACATAGCTGCTGCCTCATTTCAGTCGCTTTCCTCAAGGAAGGGGAAAGGCAAAAAAAAAAAAAATCCTTGGAAACTAAATATTTACACACTGACGTATGTTAATCCCAACAGATCCAAGGGTGGGAAGCCTATTGAAAAAAAAAATCCCTGATTATTTTCCCATTTTAAAGAGAATAATCTATTAGCTAGAACACTTTACTTAAGTAATCCCTTATTTTTTTGAAGAGGAATAACCTACCAGCACACGCATACACACCACAGGAGTTTGACAAACCATTTCTATACGCTTTCCTCACGTACAGCTGCTGACAACCAAGCAGCAAAGACCCAGAGGCATGGTGGGCAGTCAAGAGGTCATTAAATGCGACCCTCAGGAAGCCACCTCTGGGATGACAACCACCACAAAGGGGGACACCAAAGCCAGCTTGGTGAGTGGTCTATTACCCGTCCCCAGATTGCACAAGGAAACCTCCTTGCTGGGAAAAGTGCAGCAGAGCTCTAAATGCCTCGAAAAGCCGTTGGTCACCTCACGATGCCCCAGCAAGCGCCCACGTCCCTGCCAGCAGTGCCATGAGCGGGGACGTGCAGTGGGTTATTAATGCAATACATCGATTTATCAAGAGCACCTTTCAGTCTGTTTCTGCTGATGTATTAACAAAACTTATTATCTTATCAGACAGTAAGGTGATTTCTGCTGGAAAAAAAAAAAGAAGAATCTAAGTAACCCAGAGCAGGGGATGTATGCAAGGATTTCCAAGGTCCTCCCTGCCACGGCAAAGCAAATAGCAGTAATTTGCTAATTAGCAACAGCCGCTGCATTGCTCAAGGAAAGGGCTGAGGTCTTCAGGATAGGTGAAAGTTTGATTATAAGACACGCACGGCAGATCATTTAGAAAGATAAAACCGCGTTCACTCTGCTGCAGCCAGCTATTAAAAGTGGAGAATGTTATTTCAGGTAATAAAGAGCAAGACCTGAGGACCAGCCTGGGAATTCAAATTTACAACTTGTATCAAATTCATATGCTGTAAAACTTCACCTAGTTTATAAGTTTCTCGCCAACTTCATAAAACATGTTTTATTATTATTGTTTTCTGACTCTCCTGCCTTAATAAAATTCCTCTCCCAGCCTGTGTGGGTGTTGCATTATAAACATTTGCACTTTGATTCATTCAAGACTGAAGAAAGCTTTCAAGGTAACCTATTAGGAATACTTTAAATGTTTCAAAGACATCCCAGTTTCCCCTGAACATCGCAAAGCTTTACAGAAATAAGTAAAAGCGTGCCTTGCCGCAAACCACCTCCAAAAATCTGCTGGGCTGGTGACTCAAGAGATCACATTTGGGAGCGACCGAGTCACAAGCCAGTGTGGTGGGGTCCGTTCCTGTCACAGGGTGAGAAAACCCAGGGGTAACTGGGGCATGGGGTAACGCAGGCACCCACCCATCGCTCCCCAGGCTCCCAGCTGGAAGCCCCAGGGATGCTGCCGAGTGGATCCCACTGGTCAGAGGTGGCCAGACCATCTTCTCACAAGGACCAGACCATGCAAAAGCAGGGGTTTCCCCACCCCAAGTCAGCCCCAGCAAGTGAAGCCCAGCACTGGCATATAAAGGCAGAGCCAGGGAGTGCTCTAAGCAGCATCCTTCTCAAAGCAGCCCATTTTCTCTGGCCTTGGCCAAAGCCCATTGAAGTTAATGAGCGCCTTTTTACAGATTTCCGCAGGATTTCGAGCGAGCCTTTCAGCACAGCAGACTCCTGCGTGCGCGCAGTGGCGCCAGCCATTTCAGTAATAACCCACACACGGCACAAGGAGGGAGAATAAAAGCTGATTTTTAGAAAGATACTGAACACAGTTAGCTCCTGACCTTACAGTTCCCAGCAGCCTGCATCCACGTTCTCTCCTCCACAAGGTCAGCTTTGGAATCCATGGGTTGGGGGGTGCATCGCCAACCAACGGCCAAAGCTCAGGAAGACCCTACCCAAGACGGGTCCAAAGAAAAAGGCATCAGGGCCTTTATTTCCTGCACAGCTGATGCTTTTCTCCATTTCACTGAGCGAGAGTAAAGCTACCTGGTGTGATCCACACAGCTCAAGGAGCCGCACATCCCTCCCCAGCAAACGTGGCATAGAGCTGATCCTCTTATATTTTATTAAACCAGAAATTATGCTTTATAGCTTCGTAGCTGGTCCCAGTGACATCGCTATACGTGACAAACCTCACAGTGCCTCTGTCAAGAGCCTGATGAGCTCAAACAACTTAGACCCCCACCAGCAATTTCATCTCAAGGGGCAAGGCATGGACAGCAAAGGCCACACATCTCCAGGGGTTCACCACTTGCATGAAGCTTCTGTACAGCTTCAGCCAAACCCCAAGGGCTGAGGAGCAGCTCTGCACATCTTGGGCTCACCCACAACAAGATCATGCCTGTAATCTTCAGCACTCAACAAAGGATGCAGAAACGGAGCATCACTGCTTTAAAAATAACTACACCAGAAGCACAGGAATGGAGCACGTGGTGAAGGCATCTCCAAGTTGCTATGCACCACAGGCAAACACCACCTGTGGAGCAACCTTGCAGGTACCACAGGTACGCTACATGAAAGGCCCTGAACTAGTGGAAAACATTGGTATTTTAAACACATTTGTTTGAAATGAAAAGCACAGATGATGCTTTGTGGAGCACTCTGAGAATATCCCACTCCTGCTCTGTCCCTACATGTCCATCTTATTCCCCAGGAGTTTGGAAATACAAAGATACAGGTATCAGGTGAAAAAAAAATCCAACAATAATTAAAGTGGCTGGTCACCCACAAGGGTCAGCCCCCAGCTCTGTCTTCAGGCCACCTCAACCTGCCCCAGTACATCGGGCTGTCCCCCTCCCAGCTCCCTCCAGCTGGAGGGCAGGGGCTGCCCAGTGGGACCAGAGCAGACCCCTGCAGCTGGCCCCATTCTCCTCCTGCCTCCCGAGGACCATATTTCCTTTTCAATTCTTCTGCTGGATCCCTGGCTTTCCCAGAGAAGATGTAATTCACACCCCTTCGCCTCTTCCGCGGTGATATGTCGTCTTTTGAGCAAAAAGCAATTATCCTCATATCAACAGGACCCTAGCGAGGATGATAATGAGTCGGCTCCAACCCCGCGGCTAAGGAAGCAGCTGAAGCAAGTGGAGGCCTCTAGTAATCAAAGGCCCATCCCCAGCCTCTGATTGCAAAAAAAAAAAAAAGAAATAATAAAAAAAACTCCATAAAACTTCAATCGTTGTTGTTCCCTGCTCCATCCCTCCATCTGGAGCATCTATTTTAGCTCCAGGAGAAAAGAGACTAACATTAGCCCCAGGTCCCTCCCGCTTTGCCACCTGGGGTGCATTATGGGTGTTGCTTGCTGGCTCACCCACAGCCAGGAGCAGGCATGGGGGGGTTGATCTTGTGCTCAAAAGCAGACACCACAGCCCTGTTTTCCCAGGTTTTGGAGCTCAAGGAGAAGCATCTCCCCCTATCTGGACTTGAGCCTGGAAGGTGGCAGGAAGGCAGCCTGCCCTGACCCAGGACTGGCATGCAGGGCCGACCAAAAAGAGGTGTCCCCATGCTCTGCAGAAAGAAAGAAATAGGATAAAAGAGGCAAAGAGGTGGATGCTCCAGCTGACAGGAGGTTAGAAAATGTGACATTCATCTACAAGAAGGGCCAGAAGGAGGATCCAGGGAACTACAGGCCTGTCAGTCTGACCTCTGTGCCAGGGAAGGTTATGGAGCAGATCACCTTGAGTGACATCACGAGGCACATATAGGACAAGCAGATGATCAGGCCTGACCAGCATGGGTTCATGAAAGGCAGGTCCTGCTTGACAAACCTGATCTCCTTCTATGACAAAGGGGACCCACTTAGAGGAGGAGGGAAAGGCTGTGGATGTTGTCTACCTAGGCTTTATAACACCTTTGATACCATTTCCCACAGCATTCCCCTGGAGAAATAGGCTGCTCACAGCTTGGATGGGCGTACACTTTGCTGGATAAAAAACTGGCTGGATGGTTGGGCCCAGAGAGTGGCGGGGAAATGGAGTCAAATCCCATCAGCAGCCAGTCACAAGCGGTGGTCCCCAGGGCTCAGTACTGGGGCATGTCCTCTTTAATGTCTTTATCAATGATCTGGATGAGGGGATTGAGAGCACCCTCAGCAAGTTTGCAGATAACACCAAGTTAGGTGGGTGTGTTGATCTGCTTGAGGATCTGGACAGTCTGGATCACTGGGCTGATGTCCATGGGATGAGGTTCAACAAGGCCAAGTGCTGGGTCCTGCACTTGGGTCACAACCCCATGCAACATAACAGAGTGGAAAGGACCTGGGGGTTCTAGTCAACAGACAGCTAAATATGAGCCAGCAGTGTGCCCAGGTGACCAAGAAGGCCAACAGCATCCTGGCTTGTATTAGAAACAGCGTGGCCAGCAGGATTAGGGAAGTGATCATCCCCTTGTACTCAGCGTTGGCAAGGCCGTACCTCAAATCCTGGGTTCAGGTTTGGGCCCCTCACTACATGAAGGGCATTAAGGAGCTGGAGAATGTCCACGGAATGGCAACAAAGCTGGTAAAAGCTCTAGAGAACAACTCTTAAGACAAACGGCTGAGGGAACTGGAGTTGTGCAGCCTAGAGAAAAGGTGGCTCAGAAGAGACCTTATTGATCTACCGGAAAGAAGCTTGTAGTGAGGTGGGGGGTCGGTCTGTTCTCCAATGTAACAAGCAATACAACAGGAGGAAATGGCCTCAAGTTGTGTCAGGGGAGATTTAGGTTGGATATTAGGAAAAATTTCTTCACCAAAAGGGATTGTAAAGCACTGGAAGAGGCTGCCCAGGGCAGTGGTGGTGTCACCATCCCTGGAGGTGTTTAAAAGACATGTAGATGTGGCACTTAGAGATATTTAGTTGTGACACGGCAGTGATGGGTTAACGGTTGGACTTGATGATCTTAAAGGTCTCCTTCAACTGGAATGATTCTATGTGCAATAGGCCTTGGGCTTTGCAGGACTGGAGAGGCTCCTTGGAAGAGGGCAGAGCCAGGAGTGGAAAGCATCCAGTGCTGCCCAACACAGTGACAGTGGGCTGAGCTGCTCTTCCCCTCAAAAAAAAAAAATATATAGCCAGGCAACCACCAAAACCTAGCCATGTTCAAATCAGTCCAAGGAAGATGATGATTGGGCATGAATAAGCCAAAACCTGGTGTCCAGTTGCTGCTGGGCTGCAGCATACAGAGTACCGGTGTGTTGGAGAGGCAGGCAGGATCCAAGAAGGACTTGTCAGAATATATCACAAACCAATCCTTTAAAGTCGTGACAAAGCCTCCATGTGGGATGGGAGAAAACAGCCTAAAAGTGAGGATTTCCCCAGCCTCTTACCTATTCTCAGCCACCACTTTTACTCACTGCGTAACAAATTAAAGCTTAATCAGCTTCAAACACCAGTAACACTGACTGGATGCCTCCCCAGATAGTAAACGCTTTTCTCATTGCACTAACAAGCACATACCTGAGGCTTTACTAATTACTTGCATGGCTATTTCCAAATTAAAAACAAACAAACAAAAAAATTAGAAAAACTTAATACTGTAAAAAAAAAAAAAAAAACCAAGATGAACTTTATACTGTATTTTTTTTCTCCCCTTCATCTGCAAAGACCTTGAAAGGCTTCTCCTTGCTTATTAAGGAGAACTTGGAAGAGAAAACAAGCAAATTAATACTCATTAACTAAAACCCCTTCTAACCCTCTCCTCTTCCAGGTGACCGCTTGCCATCACCTTCCACCTGCCCCAAAAGCGAACGGCGCAGCCATGTCAACAGTGGGGATGCTCCAAGGGCTGCAGGGACCGGCTGCTCTCGGGCCCCTCTCCCCCCTGCCCCAGGAGCATCCCACCCTCCAGGTTTAGGTTGGAAGAAATGAGGCCAATAGAAAGTAGTCTTCCTCAGCTGGGGCTTGGCAGAGAGCCCCTTCCCCTTTGAACTGTTGCCTCTGTGATTTTTCACCGCGGGGCTCCCAGCAGGAACTTATTAAAGCCAGACCAAAGCACGTATGCTTTAATAGTAATTAGGTCACCCTGGGTTGTGGGCTTAGCAGGCAAAAATATAATTATTTAGAAACATCAAGTTTAAATGCCAAAGAGTCTTAATGGAGCTGAGCTAATTAACCAATTTCAACTGAGAAACTGATTAGCTAAAAAAAAAATAAAATAAAATAAATCAATGATCATAGACAACAGCACTTTCTTTTAACAGGTTGTTTTCTTGCAGCAATTCTCAATTGCATAAAAGGAGACCAACAACCTCTGCTAACCAAATATTATTGTAATTAAATATTCAACAGAAAGCCTCTTCAATTATTCAAAAGACTGATAACACTTGTTTATAATTGGGGTGGCGGGAGAGGTTTCCAGAAGCAGGGATTTTGCACATCATCGGGCTCCGGTCGCAGATGCAAACCCGCACGGGTGGACGGGTTGTGGCACTGGCAGACGGTACCGCTGTGGCCACCGCTCCCAGCCCTCCTGCAGAAACCAAACTCGGGGTAGATGGATGCTTTCCAGCCCAGACATGAGAAAAGGGACCATATGGTCCACACGCTTTCTGGATTTTTGTTTTTAGACCAAAAATGTAGGGGACTAATGGCCAGTTTCCAGGTTTCACACCATTTTCTGATGGTAGCATTATTCCCCCAGCAGAGAACTGGGAGGAAAAACAGACCCCAGTGTATCATTATAATTCACTAAGCGGTATTACCATAGGAAATTACAAATTAGCTTTTCAGCAAAGGATACAGGGATATTTAGATTAGCCATAGAGAAACTACAGAACCTTCCAGTCCATTTATCAAAGCTCTCATAGCTCCAACTTCCAGGGAAATGAAACAATAATAAATATCGAGCAGGGAAAGTTAATCTCCGCTGAACGTGCTTTAATAATTCAAAAGTTATGAGAAATAAATAAATAAAGCATAGATCCATCAGCTCCTACAAACACATGTCCCGTTTTCTCACCATTTCTCATGATGTGACTTTGTGGAAAATGGATGGTGACCAAAAAGAACAAGCCCCAAAAAAATCAGCTGTGGCTGGGAGTAACCACATTTACCAAGGAGGAGGGAGCTCATCCACGCCTGCCACTTATCTGGAAAGCCATAGAGCTGATTTGGGCAAGAGTTTACTGTTGTCATCCCCAAGGAATGGTCTGTGTTGCCTTTGCCTGCTACTGGGTGGTGTTTCCACCAGCCCTGTGCCTGCTCCCTCCCCTGCACACTCCCAAGCAGCCTCTCAAGCCACTCACTTTTGGAAAAAAAACTATTTTTAGCCCCTAAAAGCTGGACTGTACAACAACCAGCTCAGTGTTCCAGGGCCACCCAAGGTCCCAGCTCTCTCCTGACACTGTTCTGACATTGCTCCAGCCCTTTCTGCACATTTCTGCTCTTGCCCCAACCTCCGCCAAGAGGAGAAGCGGGGTGGGATTGCTGGGGGCTCAGCCAGCAGAAGCACCCCGCATTCACAGGTGGACCACAATGCATCTGAATGTCTTGTGGATTCACGTTCATTTGACATTTCCACCCCCCAGCACCACTCTGCAAGTTGCTCTCGGTCACCGGCGAACCCGAGTTCCCACTGCGTGGGTTATCTGCATCATTTCCACCACAGCGGCTCCAGCGATCTCTGAGTGGTGCACACTCCCCCTTCCTGACACTACAGCCCAGCCTATGCCTCTGCAAGTCGCTACCCAGCAAATATCCAAACTTAACATTTGCCTTGCGCAAGTATTCATGCGTGCAGCGCTTGATAGCTCAAATGTTTGCAGAAAGAGAACAAGGTCAAATTGAAATGTGCTTTCAAATTCTAATGAATATTTGGGGAAAAACATTCCTTCCCCCAACTCCAACTATTTACTTAGCCTTGCTGTGCTGTTAAACAACTGCTTACACTGACCGTGTCTATTCAGAGGGAACAGTGCTGCAGCACCCTTCAGGCAAGACACAAGTTTGGGGCTCCTGCATGAAGCTATTTCCATGCCAGGGTACGGTGAGCTTGTACCCACAGCTGGGAGAGAGCAAAAAAGCCTCCTCAAGCTGGCTGGATCTCAGACGGAGCAGTACAGCATACACCACAGGCGTCACAAGAGCAGCACTCCGCGAGCCTCAGCCTTGCTCCCAGCATCTCTTCCATCAGCCCCATCCCACAGCGTGCTGCTGCACCAAAGACCAGCGTCTCCCAGACTTTGCTGACCTCATTAGCATCGAGTTACCCGTTGCCCAAGGTACTATTTTCCCCCTTTCACCAAATCCGAGTATTTCTTTAGCTTGCAGAACCCATCTCCGCTAGAAACATCTATTGTTCATCACCGTGGCCTGGATCCAGAGCCAGATGAACACATTCGGGCTACTTCATCATCAAACATCGACATTTTCTTCTGATTTTTAAGGCCACTAGGTGGTTTTTACTCTGTTCTGTTGTGTCAGGAGTTGTACCCAGGATGGGCAAGAGGCCACCTTGCAAACGCCCCTGGAAGCTCTTTCCACGGCTGACAGGGCCACTAACAAACACCTGGGAGCACAGGGCAGCAACCCAACTGCCATACAGAGATGGGGAGCAGAGAGAGCAGAAAAGTAAATACCTTTACCACAGATCCCACCTTCTCCACATCTGCCTTTCATGGAGCTCCTTCAGGGCCCTTATTTGCATTAACTGCTCCAAGACCATCTTCGGCATCAAATAAATACTAATAACGACAACCCAACAGGCAGGCTTTCCATTTTCAGCACTGCTTTTCTGATCTCTCCACCATCGCCAGCACTCATTTTCACTGCTAATAGGCTTCCAGAGCCAAGCCACCAGAGCACTGTTAAGTTAGTCAACTTTCAGCCGTGCTACATTCAGGGAAAGTGAAATTCAAAGCTTTAATTAAAGCAGAAAATAAATCAAGACCTCCGTCTTATGGAAGGTGACCAACATGCAACCGAGATGCTGGTGAAGCTGCCCACAAGATGGGTTAGAGCAGGACTGCTGTCAATTCAGGGACAGCTGTACCACAGCTCTCTGCCATGAGTTGAGCTGCGCTTATGCATCCCACAGCGTGCTATTCCCCTTTTTGGGTTTTCCAGCATGTCACTCTGTGTGGCGAGCCACCAAGGTCACCTGCAACTTCAGGCCAGCAGGACCTTCAGAAACATTGGGATGTTGCCTTTCCGTCACCTCCATCTCTGAGCCCGAAGCATGAGGGAAATCAGAAGGGAAGAAGAAGACTAAGGCAAGGCATAATGAGTCTGTGATAACAGCAATTAGTCAAAAAGAAGCAACACAGGCATCTGCAGTCTTAGGCCTCTTTTCCATGAGTTGACAAAACGTTTTCCCTTCAAGCTGAACAAGATCTGGGCTCACTCACTCATGCCAAGAATAAGGTTTTTCCCCTTAGGGTTTTTTTTTCTTCCCCAGATAGTTTGTGCAAGAAAAGCAAAAGTAAAGGGATGGCTGGATACTAGCACTTGCAACTTCCCATGCAGGATACTAGCACTTGCAAACTCTCTCTTGAAAGACTTATTTCTAGCTTCTCCTTGAAAACTGCCCTCCTCCCAGTTAAGCAGCCGGGTCAAAGGTGGAAGTCCACGTGGTGACGGTGGCGATGGGAAAGGCAGTGCAGCGGCCACCACTCACAGCCTGCTTGGCGCAGGCACCACTCCGGCGCCTGGTGGAAGCACAGGAAGCCCAAAGGATGTCTGTAACAGATGTGTGCATCCTGAGCCAAAACAGGGGGAGAGAGCGCGCCCAGGGCAGGCAGCACGCAAGGAGCAAGAGCCAGGGACGTCACCCTCGAACCAAAGCTCCATCCCTAGTCCTCTCCCAGGCTGAGGTTCCAAAGGCCAGGCAGGCAAGTGAGGGGATTAGCACGGGAAGCAAAACTAAGCTGGATCTGCCAGTTCCAAGCAGGGCTTTCCACCTCCCTCCCTGTGCTTTGCTTATCATGATGCTGCAAGCAGCAATACAGGAGACAGAGAGAAAATCCTGGTTTTTAAAAGAGCAGGCACGAGGCAGGGAGATGATGGATAGGTGAGCAGGTAGGCAGATTAAATAGCATATGTGGAGGAGCTGCACCAAAATGGACATCAGCCCCATCTAATCTACAGACACCTCAAACTCCGACAGCTCCCGAGTTAAAAGGTATAATATCAGCCCATTACCACCCTCTCTATATGCTAAATGTGATTATATTTGGTTCAGCTAACATGAGAGACAGCACACGAGCAGCTCCTGAGTGATTGTAGGGTGTGGGAGAGATGGAGTATTTGTTCCTGTCACCTTCTTCACAAGCCATAAAAAAGAAAAAGAAATTACCATAAGCATCCAGGTGTCCGGCAGAAAATGGTCTGCTAAGCCACAGGATTTGGTAAAATCCATAAGAAAACTCGGATAAGCGACTCTACTATCTGCAGGTTCACGTGCTGCAGGCAATGAGTTAGCAAGGTTTTATGGAGGATAAAGAGAGATGCTCGCAGGCAGCACCAGCCCCGACCCCAGCTGCATCCTCCTCCCCCTCCATCCAGGTCCAGACCCTCAAACACCTTCCCCCACCACCTTGGAAAAAAAGACTTTTTGTCTCGATGGCTGATTTGGGATGCAGGGAGCCATCCCTCTCTCTGCTGCTTCTGCAGCCTGTGGCAGAGCCGGGCTCCAGCCGTGGCTTTGCCTTGCTGCCAGAGAGGGCTGCTGGCAAAACCGGTCCTCCAGCCGCTCCCGGGGAAAAGCCAGACCCCACGGTAGGTCAGGCTCTAGGAGATGCTTCAGCTTAGTTAGAGAAACCCATCTTTTAATCTAGCAAATTCACCCCCTGCACCAGAAGGATCCATAAGGTTTCAATTAGCTCCATAAAAAGGTGTTTTCTTTATACAGCCATGCCAGGGGACTGTCGCCTTAACTCCAAATCAGCTTCAATTGCTCTGCCTCAGAAATCCCCCATCTAAAATTTTCCCTTAAATCTGAGGTCTCTCCCAGGATACTACTTTACTATCCAAGTAATTTCCTCAGCAGAGTAGAACTAACCGCGCTCTTCAACAGGTTCGGTCCCGGGCAGGGATGCTGGCTCTGCCAGCCCAGCCCGTTCTCCCTGGGGTGGCTCTGGGCAAGCTGGAGAAGACCCTGCATGACACACAGCTTCGCAACCAAGCAAACGCCCCTGTTTGTGTCCTGCCTAGGCGAGACAGCAGCATTCCCACCTCAAGTTATTTCTACAGAGATGCAATGATGGAGGAAGCCCGAGAAATAAGGGAAGCAAACGCCTGGGTCAGCCAAAAGCCGGTGGAAAGCAGACAGACGGTGCAGCAAGTGGGCCTGCCCACGATCCGGCAGGCACGCTCGCAGACGGAGGGCAACCATGGCCAACAACACTCCCACCCCACTGGAGACCATCGCAGCAGCATTCTGGTTCCTGAACTGGCTCCGCGCTGCCAGGAGCTGAGCCGCTGGTCTCCAGGAGCTTCCAGTTCAGCCACAACTATGTTCCCATCAGCTAAATCCCCCCAAGGAGGGGCCAAGCCCCATGCCGGTCAGCAGCTCAGTTTGCCCATGAGACCCCGTCCGTCATCTCTCCACGGCCACGCACAAGCGAGGGACAACACCACGTCCCGTGCCCACGGCCACGGCTCAAGCACCGGACAACCCCTGCCACAACCCGTTTTGCCCGTGTTGTACCAGGAAAAAAAAAAACCAAAAAGGAGGCATCAGCAGAATAAAGGAGAGAAAAGAAAAAAAAGCATTACTTCCAAAAACCATCCACAGAGCAGCGATGTGCCACCGACACGACACCGGCAGGTCCTGCCAGGCCCCCACTCCCCGTGGCGGGGTCTCAGCTGCGGGCACCATCCCGGTGAACAGCGAGTCCCACGAGCAGGCAGGTGATGGGGAACAGACTCCACACCCAGGGCTGAGCCCTGCCGAAGGGACGGACACGCATCTGCCCCCGTCGCTCCACCAACGGGCCAAGCGTCTCTTGGCCCGGTCGGACCCACGGGAAGGAAACTCCCCGCCTAGACCTCCCGGTGCATCCGTCCTCTCCTCCGCAAAGCTCCCCCGAGCTCCGCGGGCGTCGGGAGGCGCGGGGGGAAGCGGACAGCCCAAGGCAGCCCTGCGAAGGGCCACGGCCCCGGCAGCTGCCCTCAGCGCGGCCCCGGGCACAGC